>CM031568.1:5482960-5516739 GCA_018467065.1 Ephestia elutella | reverse complement strand
GTAGATATTTTTTCGGCACAGATCTCAGCATTAGTAATAAGAAAAAATTGTAGGTACTTTTTTATTGCCGAATATTTTTTTTCAGAAATGCTAAAATTACATAATTTAGGTAGGTACTTACTTACATGCACAGCTATACAATGTTCATATAAATCTGTGCTTACATGTGATTTAACGCACGCAACAATGGAATCGTAACTTAACATACACGTAGAAAAAGTTCAGCAACTTTCCGTTTTCAGGTAATTCTTACATACATTGTTTTGGAATTTATGAATAGCCTTTTTTTTTACTAGCCTGTATATCTTGTATCCCACGGCTGGGCAAAGGCCTCCCCCTTTTTCTTCCACTCGTCTCTCTCTAAAGAAAGTTGTAGCCACTCAGGTAAGAATTTGTCAATGTCGTCCCGCCATCTCCTTCTAGGTCTACCTCGTCCTCTGCAGCCGTCCGGTAACCAGCAGCCAATCTCGCCCACCTTTCTGGCCGCATACGACAAACGTGTCCCTCCCAGTCCCACTTCAATCTGGCAGTCTTTGCACATACATCCGCTAGTTCCTTACTTTGTCTATTAGACGTAAGCCCAATATGCTGAGAGTAAATAATCAAAGTATGCTGCGCTCCATGGCTCTTTGGCAGACCTTGACCTTTTGAGCCTCGGTAAAAGACCATGGCTGCGAGCCGTAGGTTAGAATAGGCAGTATACACATGTCGAGGAGTCTCCGCTTAAGGGAAAGTAAAAGGGTGTCCTTCAATAGATCTTTCATGGACCGGAAGCATTTCCAGGCATTGCCAGTTCGGCGATCGATTTCCCGATCTTGCCTATTGTTGAGTGATGCTATCTGGCCCAGGTAGAGATACTCCTCGACATATTGCAATGCCTGCCCATCCAATTTGATCGCATGCTTGGTACTCTTGGACATGACTTTGGTCTTTGACCGGTTAATCGCAAGGCCAGCCTCAAGGCCCGCCGTGCTCAGATCTTGAAGCATTATTATGTTTTTTAGCCTATTGAGTTTAAATTAGCTGGACAGATCTAGAATCTTAGATTAGTTATCTTTTTACACACCTAAAATTGGACGCTGATTGACTCATTAGGAGATGAAAAGGATGAGCGTAGGAACTTAAAATTTTGCAGAGAGGCGATGTGCCCTGGGTAGTCTGGAAGATTTTAAACACTTGACTCCGGGCTGGTGTCGGGAGATGCCGTGAAAACAGAGTTAGGTGGGGTTTCTCGGTTTATAATTTGTGTGATTGCGAAGCTGTTCAGTCCATGGCCCATCTCCTATCATGTCCCAACTGCCCTTGGTTTTTAAAATAGAGGATCTTAATAACGCCAACGATAGGGCGGGTAAAGTTGCCACACACTGGTCCAAAACTATACATATATAATTATAGCCATTTCGACTCGATAAGAAGAAGAAGAGAGGTGCTTTAAAGTGCTTTAAAGAGTACGTAAGTCCAGTCATACCACTAAAGATTGTCTTTTTAAAATCCTCTGTGACTTGACTAAATACATATATGTATAAGTAAATAGGGATTTGAAGCTAACACTGTTTTAGGCCTCGTACACGTTATAGGTACCTACCAACTTATTTGCTACAGTGTTTGCGTTACACAAAAACTCTTCCCTGAATTGGATTCCCAGTTTACAAACATCTGCAATGATGGGAATCGATATAGGTTACGATTGATTATGAAATCGATATAGGTGATTACGATTTCGAGTAGGTATTGTGGGCCTCGGTGCCGGGCAGTCTGCCTCGGGAATGTTTAGCTCTGGGGAAGTAAACAGTGGCTCTGCGTATCTTCTTGATAAACGTTTAATGGCAATTAATACTTAGAAATGATAAGTATACCTATACCTACAACTACTTATCTACTGTTTAGATAGGTATATCGTTTGTTTCTAAGAAATTTTGTTGTTTTGCTAAATTTGGTCAGTGGATTCATTGTTTGAGGTCTTACAATGAAATTGAAAAAATAGCAGTAGAAAAACATGTATTCGTAGCACAAAGTACAGGTCGGTACATTTGGACAAACATTTTACCATATGTATACCTACTAGGCTACAAAAAGGCATCACTCAGTCAGCATGTGTTATGACAGGACGCAGGGTCATGACGCTGATTTTCAGTTTTCAGTGACACCAAGCCTTTTGTTTTACGATTTAAGAATCGTAAAAGAAAAGGAGGATTTCGAAATCATCAAACATCTCGATGTTCGAAACCGATTAATTTAAATTAAAATACTTTGGCTTTTATCTCACAAACCCACATATCCTCAACCATTGCTATGTATTTTTCGCAGGAGCTTTCAACTAAGATCCTAATTCTATGATCGGTCAGCTAACTTCCATTTATTGGTTATTATTATTTTTAAAGTTATCTTAGTTCTGTAGTTTATGCCATTTCGGTAAACTACTTAAAAAAATAAGACTATTGTGGATTCATTTAAGTTTATGTCTGTTCTATTTCTATATCTCCTAAATATACCTATGTACTTATTTTTGTGTGTGTATCGACGTCAGAAGTAGGCTAGGTATTGTAGAGGTTTGATGTTTCTACCTCTGGCCACTTTGGCATTCGATCAATATTTGAATGATTTAAAATATTTAGGAAGAAGTTTGATAGATAGAGAATTGAAGGGTCTTCCAAGGATGAAACATCAAGTCACGATATAATTTGTAATTTCTAAAAGAAGTATTAAATAAAAACGATTTCCCAAGTACCGAATACAGTTTAAATCAACGACGAACCCCCCCGTCGTCACATGGTGGAGGCGCCGGGTACTGCATTGTAAAGTATATTGTATATGGTACCCTAGGCGTGCAAATCGCGATTTTTTTGCATTTACTTCGAAGGAGATAGGGCAATGCGATGCGGTGGATATTAACATCAAAACGACTGACGATATCCCTGTACATTGTCCGCCATACCGTGCTTCATCGAAAGAGTTGGAGATAGTTAATATCCACTACTGCATTGTAAAGTATATTGTATATGGTACCCTAGGCGTGCAAATCGCGATTTTTTTAACCGCATAGAGTCGTGAGAGTATTTTCGTATAGGACGAATTTTTTAGATTGAGAAAAGACGAGTACAATGGGAGAAAGGATCTAATTTAAAGATGAGTAATATGAGTATTATTTATTAAAACACTATGGCGAGTTTCTTTAGTGGATTGGGAAGTCAATCCGTCGATGAGTTTGCTCGACAATTTTGTGTGGTTGCAGCTATTAATAAATGGCCGGAAGAGAGCAAAGCTCTAATCTTAGGAGCACATTTAGAGGGTCCTGCCCTAAGTTTTTATAAATTTGCCTATAAAGATGGTATCACTATCACCGAAGTGATAGAATTATTAAAAAATGAGTTTCCGGAGAGGAGCGATCCTGTTGAGAAATTTTATAACGCCAAAGCAGGCGATCAAGAGGATGTCATAACATATTTTTATAGATTGTCTGAACTAGCTCACAAAGCAAACATTAATAATGATAATATTTTTATTAAAGCATTTTTAAAGGGCCTACAAGTTGCAGATAAACAAATTTATGCAAACAGGCTGTATGCGTCGAAAAAAGAATTGAGAGATACTCTCATACAAGTAAAGGAAGTTTTTGAACATGAATCATCTGATTGTGTTAATATTAAATTGATTCCTCCAGGTAATGTAGAAAAATGTAGTTACCCTGGGGCATGGTCATCAACGCCACCGAGAACGATGCCGATTCCGACAACATCGACAGCAGAATATATACCTTTGTCCTCACCGCAAGAATTTGTTACCCCGAGATATAATTTACAACCGAGGCGGTATGACATTTTTGAACTTAAAACTAATATGTATAATGCTCCACAGCAGCAGCAGCCACAACAGGCTGTCCGAACAATTGATATGATGAAGGAGTGTAAAGCTGTGTCTGAAGATAGGTCACTCTCAGACAGTGATAAATCCGGTCAGTCATATCCAATTATTGAGCTAGAAATCTATAACAACAAACAGATTGCGTTAGTAGATACGGGCGCATCAATTTCATGTATATCGGAAAAACTCGCGGGTGAATTAAAGATACATGTTGATAAAAGTTTTGCGATGAGAGAGGATGTAAAATCTATTTCGGGTTCGTATATGGATGTACTCGGAAAAATAAATGCGTATGTTATAATGAATTCGTGTGCATTTAAGATTGAATTGTTGGTAATGAAAAATATCAAGCATGATATGGTGATTGGAATGGATTTTATGCATAGAAATGATGTGATAATTGACATGAAACATAAGCAAATGATTTTGAAGGAACGCTTCAAAGTAAATTTTTATGATAGAAACTTATTGAATAGTGGTGAATTGTCAAGTTTGCCAGCTTGTCAAGATTCTGTCAGTGAAATGATAACGGAAAGTCAACATGGAATTTTGACCAAAAATGAATATTTTGTAAATAAATCGAATGAAAATGAAAATAAATTATATGATTTTGTAGAAGATAATAATATTGTGAATACTCTAAATATTAATCCAAGTCTTAATCTTGGGGATGAATCTAATTTGGTTGAACCTTTTTTACCTGACTATCGTGATTGTTTTGCATTTACTTCGAAGGAGATAGGGCAATGCGATGCGGTGGATATTAACATCAAAACGACTGACGATATCCCTGTACATTGTCCGCCATACCGTGCTTCATCGAAAGAGTTGGAGATAGTTAATATTCAAGAGAGAGAAATGTTTGATTGTGGTATCATCGGAGAGTCCAGAAGTGCATATACTTCTCCAGTAGTATTAGTTCCGAAAGTAGATGGCGATAGTATATGCCGATTCTGTGTAGATTATAGGAAAAGAAATCTGAATAAATTAGATCTTTTATTAAAAAGGAACAAAAACAGGAAAAAAGGTTAGGTAATGATAGGTAAAGAGACGTAGTGCATGTAAATAGATTAAAATCTTTTTATTTTCGGTTATGATTATTTATGTTTATTTTCACAGAAAAGTTTTAATACTAGTATCCTATGTCTGTGGTTTATATTTGTGTGCTTTAAATAAATTCTCTTTTTCATGTTTCTTCGGGGACCGGAGGCGGTCCATAAGCAGATGAAGTTGTAAACGGGGGAAGAGATTCCAATGAAAAAAGTTTTAGTCCGTTTACTGTTGTAGCTCTATGGTGATTGTGTCTCGCGTGATTTTTGAGAATCTTATTTATTATAACTTGCATAGATGATATAAGTCATAGCAAGTGTGTCTGATTTGGGCACATATAATTAAATGTTTTCTCTAAATGCTGGATCGTTAAGGTTATGAAATTAGCATTTTCACCCATAGAGATAGCTAAATAATATCCATCTCTTCCTCTGTCGTATTACGTGTGATGACGTGTTACCACACTGTAAGGGCTTTGATGCTATTCAGTTATATTGTAATTGCCCAATTAATCCCTTCAGGAAGGATATTAAGTTTTGTTAATGTCGTTGTGTAGTGGACAGTCTTGGTTCTTTTTGCGGTTTTGTTCCAAGAAAGTTTGAAACTGAAATACTTATTGATTGAGTTAATATTTTTGGATTTGCATATTTAATCTCTGAGGCCAGTTTCCAACTATCCCAGAGTATGGGACTGTTTTGTAGTTAGTCAGTTCCGCACTAGGTAGGTAGTTAGAAGTTACCACTGATGTTGTATCCAGGTTGTTGACCTAGGATCCAATCCAGGGGCGTAGCTGATGTAGAGGTTTGATGTTTCTACCTCTGGCCACTTTGGCATTCGATCAATATTTGAATGATTTAAAATATTTAGGAAGAAGTTTGATAGATAGAGAATTGAAGGGTCTTCCAAGGATGAAACATCAAGTCACGATATAATTTGTAATTTCTAAAAGAAGTATTAAATAAAAACGATTTCCCAAGTACCGAATACAGTTTAAATCAACGACGAACCCCCCCGTCGTCACAGTATTATCTTTGTTCTCATTGAGTAACTATTACCTATATATTATATACGTACAAAATGCGAACATGTACGCATGTATGTATGCCTCATGTATGCCCTTTGACGTATGATGACCGCTATCGCTACCCATTCATAAAGTAATGAGATAAATTAGTCACTAACCACAGTTGACAAATAGTGTGGTTTGTCCAATCTTTCACTTAATTGCTGCGCCTCAGAGTTTTGCTCCCGTTGGAATTTCGGGATGCAAGATTGATTATAGGTACCTACCTTACTATACCTATCATAAACAAAACGAATTTTTCAAATACCTTCCAAGATAAGGGCGATTAACAAACAACATAATAATACGAGACACAATTTCCGCTCATATTATGCGCGACATTATAGTCTATTAGTTTTCGTTGGTATGTCACGCTTTCAAAAATAGGGCCCCAGTTCAATAAGGTCCTAAACTGAATCGCAATAAGAGTTCATGGTAGGCCTGCAGATCGAGTTAAAGCCATAACCAATCAGGATTTTCCGAAAACGTACATTGACCGAGCGAGCGAAGCGAGCGAAGGTCTCTAAATCGAGTTGGAGGCGAAACACATTGTTTGTATGTATGTATGTATGTATGTATGTATGTATGTATGTATGTATGTATGTATGTATGTATGTATGTATGTATGTATGTATGTATGTATGTATGTATGTATGTATGTATGTATGTTTGTACCGCGATAACTGCCGAACCGATGGTCCGATTTTGATGAAATTTGGTAGGCATGTAGGAAATATCAATAGAATTTTCAAGTTCGTTGGGCATCAAAATCGGTTCAGTAGTTTTTGAAATATTAATAAAAACGTCCGCGATTATCTAACAAACGAAACCATAGCGTGTTCTAACTTTGGATAATGCCATCTAGATTTTATTTAGGGAACTAAATTATGTTAGAAAAGTCGAAATCAGAGTATATCAATAAAAACGCGAGTAATAATCGCGAGGTCTAAGTTCGCGGCGAACTACTAGTATTATAAATGTGAAAGTGAGTTTGTTTGTTTGTTCGTTTATTTGTTTGTTTGTTACCTCTTCACGCTTTATCTACTGAACCAATCTTCCTGAAATTTCGCATTCACATAGTTAGTAGTACGGAGAAGGACATAGGGTACCTTTCATCCCGGGAAAAGGCATGGTTCCCGTGGAAAATTTACGCGGGCAGAGCCGCGGGCGAAAGCTGGTTCAATATAAACTAGTCGTTCGCTGCGAACGTAGACCTCGCGACTATTAAAATACAATATTTATTTTCACAAAAAATTAAATATCTCAAAAACGGCTGGACCGATTTTGATGCCCAACGAACTTGAAAATTCTATTAACCATCCCTACATATATTCCAACTTTCATCAAAATCGGAACAACGGTTCGAGAGTTATCGCGGAACAAACATACATACATACATACATACAAACAATGTGTTTTTCGCTCCAACTTGAATTATAGCCCTCGCTCGCTTCGCTCGCTCGGTCAATTATAGCCCTCGCTCGCTTCGCTCGCTCGGTCAATGAGAAATATAGCAATACTCATCTCAAAAAATGAAAAATTTTATCCAAATCTCATTACCGGTTACAAAATTATAGAGAAATATTTATTTTCACTAAAATACCTACGTATAACGGCTAGATGAATCTACCCCGTAAGGGAAAATGTCGTGATACTAATTGACCGAGCGAGCGAAGCGAGCGAGGGCTATAATTCAAGTTGGAGCGAAAAACACATTGTTTGTATGTATGTATGTATGTATGTTTGTTCCGCGATAACTCTCGAACCGTTGTTCCGATTTTGATGAAAGTTGGAATATATGTAGTGTAAGGACGCGCGAACGCAGCGATAAGGTCGGCGGCAGTCGGGAATGCTCGGGCACTCTCGTGGATGCAGGCCGATCGTGTACAGACTCGTTTTTACATCAGTCAGAAAGCCCGCGCGGTATACGAAACGTCATAATTGATATTAATCTAAGATTGTTGCATCTATTGTACTAATGTGAAATATATAATGAGTTTCCTCAGTTAATATTAGTTTCAATTGCTTACCTAACAGTTCAGAAGTGAGAATAGTGTTCCTACGTGCGTTTATGTGAGCAAACTGTGTAGCCTAAATACCTAACTTGTGTAAGAAAAAAAAAATAGTGTCGAGTGTCGTGGATTATCAGTATGGGTAAACCTAAACATAAAGAAAGCAGAGAAGATAGGCTAAGAAGGAAACTCTTAGCTGAAATAGAGACGCGTCGACTGGCTGAACGCGTAAAATGGTTGGAAGATATCATTCGGGAGAAACCGTGCGGCCCGCCTCCATCGGCGAGTTCGACATCGCGAACGAACGACGACGGTATTATCACGCCGCCGTTGCCATATCCTGTCAGATCAGAGCTGGCTGCGAGGGAAGATCAGGAGCCGGCGCCCCCGATAGCCCCAACACATCAAAAAGCCTTGCTGGCGACGACAGGTATACCAGTACCAGATACGACGACAGCCGCGTCGATCGCGTCGACTACGTCTACCGGAGCTACCGACGGGAGCGTGCCGATATCGGCACCCTCATCACACTGGAACGTGCCGTATGTACTCGCCGAGTGTAGTAATAATAAGTTACGATACGTGGGTCGTAGTGACCCTATTCCGGAGTTTGACCCAAAGTCGTCCTTATTGACGATGGAAATTTGGATTCGAAAGGTTGAAGGTATTTCAACTATGTACGGCTGGGATGAAAAGACACTTGTATTTAATTGTGCATCAAAACTAAAGGGTTATGCGCGTCGTTGGTATGACCAATTGCAGGACTATAATATGTCGTGGACTGAGTTTAAAGCCAAACTACTGTCGGCTTTTCCATGTCATAAAAAGTAAATTAGCTATGATGCGTGATTTAGTTAATGTAATTAGATCCCCCGACATCGATTATCTTCAATTTTATTATGACAAACTAGCCCTGGGGAATGCGTGCGGTATATCTCCGCCCTTGATTACGGAGGCCATTATTGGTACGATAGGCAGCGAGCTTGTAGAGGTCGGTGCAATATCTGCCGGGTGTCGTGAACCGAACACTTTGTTGAATTATCTTTCGTCCTTACGACAAAATAGTAGTATTTCAGCGAACTTCCGACAAAATAGTGCCGGCTTAAATCAAGGTCAAACGAAACTAAAATGCCATACGTGTAAAAGGCAGGGACATACCGCCGCGCGATGTAATTTTAAGGTTCGTGATAAATGTGATAAAACATTGGTGTCTGTTTGTTCATTTTGTAACAAAAAAGGACATAATGAAAATAATTGTTATTTAAAAATAAGGAAATGTTCCTATTGTAATAAGATGGGCCACATTAAGGACGAATGCCTAAAATTAAAAAGTCGTAATGCGAGCAACACTGTGACGTCTACTCAAACGGTTCGTGTAATAAATAGTACAAGTCAGTCAGGTTCTAAATATTATATGATAGTTAAGGTAAATAATTCAACAGTTCAGGCATTCATTGATTTTGGTAGCTCTTGTGTAACAATTATTGATTCAATAGCGAAGCAGCTTCAATTGAAAACTCAATGTCTTAAAAATGAGAGTGTTATCAAAGGTTTTGGAGGTTCAAAGATAGTACCTCTTGCTGAAGCGTTAGTGACTATCACGGCGGATGAGGCCACTTGTGAAAATATTAAAGCATATATTGTACCTGATTATGCACAAGACATAGGTATCATTATAGGTCAGCCCTTTACCGACTACCCAAACGTGTATGTCATTAAAACACCTACATCATTACGGATGTATAACGCTAATTATTTGACTGACTTACCTGGAACATGTGACGATATTGAACGTGTTACATTACATGCGTTTGATGATATGAAACTGACACCGGGAATCAATAAAATAGTATTAACTTGTTCTGATTTTGAGGGGACCATTCGTGTTCCTGAGTCAACACGTCTTAAGCCACGATCAGAGTGTCTTATCCCTGAACATATCACTAATGTAGTCGATGGCCGAGTGGCACTTAAGGTTATTAATTTGGGTTCGGAGATGATCACAATACGAGGTAATGAGTGTGTAGCACGTGCTACAGTTGATAGCTCTTACTCTAAGTACCAGGTCGGGCAGGATTTGGACCCTGATATTAGGTCACAACTTGATAGTCTATTATTGGAATTTTCAGACTGTTTTTCCGAAAATGATGAAGTAATTGGTAAGTGTTCAGTAAAAATGAAAATCGAGGTTACTGATACTAAGCCAATTTATTATAGACCATATAGGATGTCAATTGAAGATCGTAATCTCGTCCGCACTATTGTTAAGGATCTCTTGCAGAAAGATATCATAGAACCCGCTAATTCACCATACGCCAGCCCTGTGATCTTAGTACCGAAGAAAACGGGTGAAAAACGCATGTGCATTGACTACCGAGCTATCAATAAAGTGACTAAAAAAGAACGTTATCCTCTTCCGCTCATACAAGACCAACTAGACAGACTATCCAAACAGCGTGTATTCTCATGTCTCGATGTATTATCTGCTTACCATTGTGTTCCCCTCGAGGAGGACAGTAAACAGTATACGGGATTTGTAACACCTGATGGCCATTTCCAGTATAAACGCATGAGCTTCGGTTTGGTCAATGCACCTAGCGTATTTCAAAGAGTGATAGACGAGATACTAGGTCCACTTAAATTTGATTGCTGCACTGCTTATTTAGATGACATTTTAGTGTATGCTATAGACCATTTAACGGCACTAGATCGTCTTCGCCAGGTTCTAGAGCGACTACGTGATGCTAACATGACGTTACGCATTGATAAATGTTCTTTCTTAGTCTCTAAAGTAGAGTACTTGGGCCATGAGGTTTGTAATGGTGAAGTTAAACCTGCACAACATAAGATTAATGCTGTGAGAGACTTTCCGGTGCCGATAAATGTTCACCAATGCAGGCAGTTTATGGGATTGGCCAATTATTTCCGAAAATATGTTCGAGGTTTTGCCGCGATTGCACGACCTATTACTAACTTGACGAAGAAAGATCAGCCCTGGGTTTGGGGTGATGATCAGCAACGTGCATTTGATGCAATTAAATCTATACTTGTTAGCCGTCCCGTTTTGGCACTATTCAACCCGGATTATGACACTCAAATACATACAGATGCCTCAAAGATAGGTTTGGGAGGTATATTACTCCAGAAACAAATAGATGGCACGTGGAAGCCAGTTGCTTATGCCAGTAGGCAAACAACTCCTGCTGAACAAAGGTATCATAGTTTTGAGCTTGAGACTATGGCTGTTGTTATGAGTTTACAGAAATTTAAAGTCTATGTTAGTGGGATTAAGTTTGTCATTGTTACTGATTGTAACGCTCTGCGCTGGACCTGGGAGAAGCGTGACTTAAATCCACGTATTGCTAGATGGTGGCTAGAAGTCCAAGGATTTGACTTTACGGTGGAGTACCGTGCAGGAACGTCCATGAGTCATGTGGACGCACTTAGTCGTAATCCTGTCGGCACTGTGATGCGCTGTGTGGAAAAAGACCTAATAGAAAGTTTGCAACAGGAAGATGACTCAGTGCGTTCAACAATAGACCAACTGAAGGATGAGTTGAAAAAGGGCAATACCAGGGGGCTAGCTGTGGATTACTTGATCGAAAATGGTATACTTTTTAGAAGGGTTAATGGTGGACAAAGAGTGGTTGTGCCAAAAGCAATCCCGCTGGTCATTGATACAATCCTTCCACAGTGATAATGGTCATGTTAACTTCAACAAAACATATGACGCGGTTAAAAATAAATACTGGTTTAGTAATATGCGAAGGTTTATTCAAAAATATGTGCAAGGGTGTTTATCTTGTCAATATGCTAAAAAACCCACAGGGCGTTTAGTAGGTCTATTACATCCTATAGAGAAAATCTCAGTGCCATTTTACACAGTGCATATTGACCACCTTGGTCCGTTTTGTAAGAGCCCATCTGGCAAAATGTACATATTTGCTTTAATAGATGCTTTTACCAAATTCATATGGATTGAAGCTGTACGTGACACGAGCTGTGCTAATGCACTAAAAACTCTCGATCAATTTATAAAAACTTTTGGGTTGCCGAGTAGAATAATCAGCGACCGAGGCAAGGCCTTTGATTGCCATGAGTTTAAAAGATACTGTAGTGATAGGCAAATTAAACATGTGATGAATGCCGTGGCCAGCCCCAGGGCCAACGGCCAAATCGAACGATATAATCGTACCATACTGAATGCACTTGTAACCTATGTGGGAGATGATCAAAATAATTGGGAAACCTATTTACCTCGGGTACAATTAGGGTTGAACTCGAATGTAAATAATACCACAGGGAAGTGTCCGTTAGAATTATTGTATGGATTCCGACCTCGTTTATCTGGTGACCTGGTTGCACCTGTCAATGTAGAACCCCTACCCCAACTTCGTGAAGCCGCGGCCACTCGGTCGCAACGGGCCGCTGAGGAAGCAAAGATAACATTTGATCGGAAAAGACGTGCCGAGGCTCCCTTCAGCGTTGGCCAGTTAGTTCTTGCTCAACGCAAGGTATTTAAGAAAGGTTTAAGAAGTGGTAAACTCATGCCACGTTACGACGGGCCGTTTGTAGTGACTAAGGTATTACCACATGACCGTTATGTTATTAAAAGTACTAAAAATGTTGGGCGGAAATACGAAAATGTATTGGCTAGAGATAAATTAAAATTGTTTTCGTGTGACACAGAATCCGATTAAAAACAGATTCCTATTGTGTGTTGGTCATTATAATCTATAAAGCATATTCTGATTTTAGTATACTTACATATTATTCATTCCAGAATTCAGAACTGGTTTTAATTTGACCTCAATTATTTATTTTGATACAAATTGTTACTGTTAATTATATATTATGAGACATATGATGGGTTGATTAGAAATCTCTGAAGTAATCAAAATTGTCATAACTACTGGGATTCAGGACCGAGTAGATGAGAATAACGTGATTTTCTGTTATGATAAATTAAAATGTCAACTAGATATTACTATTATTAACTTACTATGATGACATTTGTTATGTTAATTGTAAGACCCTATCATAGCATGTCAAATAATGTTTATTTTGACCTTAAGTCAATTGCAATTGCTGGTTATTTAATATATTTTGAACAATATCCATGGATTTCATTTCAGTTACAGCGCTATATTAAATATTTAATCCGTCAGAGGAGCGAGATCACTGAAACTTTAAGAGATTGTTCTCCTACGACTTTAAGAGGTTGTTATTTACAACTTTTAGAGATTGTTCTCTTACGACCTTAAGAGGTTGCTATTTACAACTTTAAGAGGTTGTTCTCTTACGACCTTAAGAGGTTGCTATTTACAACTTTAAGAGGTTGTTCTCTTACGACCTTAAGAGGTTGTTATTTACAACTTTTAGAGATTGTTCTCTTACGACCTTAAGAGGTTGCTATTTACAACTTTAAGAGGTTGTTCTCTTACGACCTTAAGAGGTTGTTATTTACAACTTTTAGAGATTGTTCTCTTACGACCTTAAGAGGTTGCTATTTACAACTTTAAGAGGTTGTTCTCTTACGACCTTAAGAGGTTGCTATTTACAACTTTAAGAGGTTGTTCTCTTACGACCTTAAGAGGTTGTTATTTACAACTTTTAGAGATTGTTCTCTTACGACCTTAAGAGGTTGCTATTTACAACTTTAAGAGGTTGTTCTCTTACGACCTTAAGAGGTTGCTATTTACAACTTTAAGAGGTTGTTCTCTTACGACCTTAAGAGGTTGTTATTTACAACTTTTAGAGATTGTTCTCTTACGACCTTAAGAGGTTGCTATTTACAACTTTAAGAGGTTGTTCTCTTACGACCTTAAGAGGTTGCTATTTACAACTTTAAGAGGTTGTTCTCTTACGACCTTAAGAGGTTGTTATTTACAACCTTAAGAGGTTGTTCTCTTACGACTTTAAGAGGTTGTTATTTACAACTTTAAGAGATTGTTCTCTTACGACCTTAAGAGGTTGTTCTCTTACGACCTTAAGAGGTTGTTCTCTGACGACCTTAAGAGGTTGTTCTTGGAGACTGTTCCTGAAGACTGATGCAGCGGATTTAGAAGATCTGTTCGGGACGCCCAGTGTCATCAGGATGGTCGAATGTAAGGACGCGCGAACGCAGCGATAAGGTCGGCGGCAGTCGGGAATGCTCGGGCACTCTCGTGGATGCAGGCCGATCGTGTACAGACTCGTTTTTACATCAGTCAGAAAGCCCGCGCGGTATACGAAACGTCATAATTGATATTAATCTAAGATTGTTGCATCTATTGTACTAATGTGAAATATATAATGAGTTTCCTCAGTTAATATTAGTTTCAATTGCTTACCTAACAGTAGGGATGGTTAATAGAATTTTCAAGATCGTTGGGCATCAAAATCGGTCCAGCCGTTTTTGAGATATTTAATTTTTTGTGAAAATAAATATTGTATTTTAATAGTCGCGAGGTCTACGTTCGCAGCGAACGACTAGTATTATAAATGCGAAAGTGAGTTTGTTTGTTTGTTACCTCTTCACGCTTAATATACTGAACCAATATTCTATAGTAGATCGTATTTTAGGTGCAGCGGTCTCAGGTTTTCTATGTGGCCCACCGTACCTTTCATCCCGGGAAAAAACACTGTTCCCGTGGGAAATTAATGCGGGCGAAGCCACGGGCTAAATACTTGCTACACGCATTCCACGAAATTAATTTTACGTTTTGATAAGTTATCGTGGAACATAAATACGTGTACAAAAATGTCACTAGATGTCGCTGATACGAAAATGAACGATTAATGTTTTAACTCAATATCTCTATAACTAGTGGTTCGCCGCGAACTTAGACCTCGCGACATAAAAATGCGTATATCTCAAAAACGGCTGAACCGATTTTGTTGCGCAACGAACTTAAAAATTCTATGGATAGGTGCTACACGTATTCTAAAAATCAAAATTAATTCAACGGTTCGAGAGTTATCGCGGAACAAACATACATACATATATACATACATACAAACAATGTTGTTTTCGCCCCAACTTGAATTATAGCCCTCGCTCGCTTCGCTCGCTCGGTCAATAATCGTGTTTTTTTTAGCGATAACAGTAGATTTTTTAAGGAATTAAATAAAGAATACAATTATTTAAAACGATACTGGCTTATTTTTAAAAATATATTTATTGTTTTATCATAATTAAAAGAAAACCTCTAAAATAATTAAAGTAATTACCCTAAGAGCCTAACGAAAACTCGCTAGCAAAAACACAAATTATAGAAAGTTCGAAAAGTAACCTTATTGTGTCTGCTTTAAGGCGGAGGTTACGTGCCCTCAACCCTCTGATTAGCCTTGGGTAGCGCCTTAAGTATACAGTCATCATACATACTAATAAACAAAAAACTCTCTAGCCGTATTAAATTAGTTTAGATAAAGTACAATAATGTATAATATCGAAGTAGATGCGGGCGAACAATTGAGCAATACAATTCTTTGAACTGGTCTCCAGATGGGCAGCTATCAGTTAGTACCTACTGGCTTATTTTTAAAAATATATTTATTGTTTTATCATAATTAAAAGAAAACCTCTAAATAATTAAAGTAATTACCCTAAGAGCCTAACGAAAACTCGCTAGCAAAACACAAATTACAGAAAGTTCGAAAAGTAACCTTATTGTGTCTGCTTTAAGGCGGAGCTTACGTACTCTCAACCCTCTGATTAGCCTTGGGTAGCGCCTTAAGTATACAGTCATCATACATACTAATAAACAAAAAACTCTCTAGCCGTATTAAATTAGTTTAGATAAAGTACAATAATGTATAATATCGAAGTAGATGCGGGCGAACAATTGAGCAATACAATTCTTTGAACTGGTCTCCAGATGGGCAGCTATCAGTTAGTAGCTCGTTTGTGCTAGAAAACCAATGATGCGAAGTCTGAAGTTTGCGTCACGCTCCTGGGATATTAGAATGCAAGAAGTACAGTGAAGAGCATTGATATGTATTCAATTTTAGATCTTATCATATTGTCTATAAGGATCGATGTGTTTACATATCGTGACTGTATCTACGAGCACGCAGAGGCAAATTCAAGACAAAGCACAATGAAATGAGTTTGAATACGCTAGACTATTTTATTTGGGGAATCCGTTCCCGTGGGAATTTCGAGATAATAAAACCCTCTAAAAGCAATAATGAAAATGGACAAACGATGTACTCAAACTGTATTAATTAATGGTAGGTAGTACACAACAACATATCGCACGCTTGCCCAGTGGTCGGACGATGACTGAAGTCCATCCATAGGGATAGGATCATGGTATATGTGGAGTCCCATAAGTATTCCGAGTAGCGCACACGCACCAGCTTCATGGCTAATAAGTGTTATTTCAGGTACCCGTCTACCAAATTTCATCGAATTCCGTCCAGTAGTTTTTGCATGAAACAATAACAAATATCCAAACATCCATCTTAACGTTAAACCATCAACTTCAGTGCAGATTTCATCTCGTGAGCTTCCGAACATATAAAACCTCATCATGTTCACTCTGGTTTTGAAGAGTAACTCTCTTCAAAACCACAGTGAACATAGGCTGCTTCTGGACCTTATCTTTGTTCTCGTAGCGCAGTAAATAGACGAGAATCAAATTACAAACGGTCCAGTAATTGTGAATTTTTTGAAATGTTGTGTAGGATTATTGTGAGTATTCAAAATAAAAAGGGCACAATTGCCAAGTTTCCGCGTCCGTGGTAATCTTAAAAAAACTAAAAAAAAAAAAAAACTTTCTTCAGATTTAGGCTCATATTTTCGTTTAGATGCATTTTTGCTAGGAAAGTGTTCTACAAAATCATGTAGATAATTAAATTTCCTATTATTTACATTTTACATTTTGTATCTAGGACTGATAGTTACCGAGATGTGTGCTCATAAAAAAAATAAAAAAATCTTCTTTTTCGGAAATTTGTCAAACTTTTCACTTCTGACGCTGTAATCTAGTTATGGCATATTTTAGGAGAATAAGTATTGGAACAAAATTTGTAGGGAATTTAATTACCTACAAAACGCATTTTCATTTTTCTTAACCAACCCTGCAGAATGGGGAGTAAAACCTAATATTAAAACTACGGAATATTGCTTTTTTTGTTATAATCTTTTATTTTCTGCTAACTGCGCCTCGGGTCTTCGCTCCCGTGGGAATTTCAGGATATAAAGTAACCTATGTACTATTTCTGGTATTTTTTTACTAGTATATCAAATTTAATACAAATCCGTCCATAGTTCATTGAATAAAGACCAAAATAGAGCTAAGGGTAGGGTTTACTTACAAATGGTTCAATAGTTCTGAATTTTTGATATGTTATTTAGGATGGTTAGTAAATGTTTAAAATGCAAGAGGCACAATTTTTCCCTCCTTCCACGCCCGCCATATGTTAGAAAAACAAAAAAAAATTGCCACTTTATTTAGATTTGCGCTCTCACCTTCGTTTAGATGAATTTTAGCTACATTAGAGTTCTACACAATGTTGTAAAAATACATTTCCTATAATGTACATTTTATATTTTGTTACTAGGACTAATAGTTATGGAGATGTGCACTTTAAAAAAATCGCATTTTTTAATCGCATTTGGAAATTTGTCAAACTTTTTACTTCAGAGCGCTGTAATTCATTTATGGCCTACTCTAGGAAAATATATACTGGAATAAAATTTGAAGGAAATTTAATTACCTACAAAATACATGTAATTTTTTTAACCGACCCTACGGAGTAGGCAGTAAAAGTAAAAGTTAAAATATTACGTTTTTGCTATCATATTTTATTGTCTACTAGCTGCAGCCGGGGGCTTTACTCCCATAGGAATATTGGGATAAAAAGTACCTTATGTGCTAGCCCTGATATTTTTCTACTAGCATACCAAATTTTATCGAAATCCGTCCAGTAGATTTTTGAAGATTAAGCAAGAAATATCACAACCAAACTATTTCATTTCAAAATCGGGTTTCTTTCCCAATCTTTATTGCTGATGAAGCAAATATTATCTAATATCTGTACTTGATAATGTCCACAGACACTTTTACAGTGTCCCAATCTGGTACCGGTTACTCACCTGCAATGAATCACACTATAAATGGGAAAGTTTGGATGTGATATTTGTTGCTTAATCACACAAAATCTACTAGACGGATTTCGATTAAATTTGGTATACTAGTAGAAAAATATCAGGACTAGCACATAAGGTACTTTATATCCCGAAATTTCCATGGGAGCGAGATTCAGTTAGTAAAAAGTAAAATATTATAGCAAAAAACAATTTCCGTTGTTTTATCATTTAGTTTTACTCTCCACCTTGCAGGGTTGGTTAAGAAATATGCAATTGCGTTTTGCAGGTAATTAAATTCCCTACGATGTTTGTTCTGCTACTTTTTCTCCTAGAATAGGTCATGACTGGATTAAATCGTTTTAAATTAAAAAAGATTGACGAATGTTTGAATAATGAGATTTTTTTAAGGCAAAGGATTTTTTTTCTCGAAAACTGTCAGTCCTAGAAACAAAATATAAAATGTAAATAACGGCAAATTTAATTTTCTACAACATTGTGTAGAACACTTTTCTAGCGAAAATGCACTTAAAAGAAAATATAAGCGAAAAACCGAACAAAGTGGTGTTTTTTTTTTTATTTTTCCGATTTGGCGGCGAGTGCAAAAGCTAGTCAATTGTGCCATATTTATTTTAAATACTTACAACCATCCTAAACAATAATATAAAAAAAATTGAGTTACTGGACCGCACGTAATTAACCCCTAGGGAAGGTTCGCTCTATTTACTGCGCTATCGGGCAAGATTGTCGTCAAGAGCAAACCCATCTCGTATAAATAAACGATGTTTTCCTTCACTGAAACCTAGTGGAACCTACTGTACGAGTCAGATTGGTATAAGCTCATACGGATTCGAACCTGTGACTTTTAGACCACACAGACAGGCGTTCGACCACTACGTACCATACACGTGTACTTACTCAGTCTTTCTTATTTCCATCTCTACGCGAATGACGACGCGGGCATAGCTAGTTATAATGATAAACTCAAATGAAGATTCCGATGAATGGAGATTCCGTTTTCTCAAACCCCATGAAGCCCTTGATATTACTTAAATAAATATACCTACTTACTTACAAAAGCGCTGAAGGATTTTTATTAGCTTTGAGAAAAAACGCCGCTAAAAAGTATTTTTACAATAAATTAATTCATATCTTTGAACAATATTAGACTTGAAAAAAGCTTGTACAAAAAGAATGGAAAGAAAGCCCATTCGTACTTATAATTTAAATATTTTTCATATCACTTTCATTTCATTCAAAAAGAAATACGTAAGTAATTCTATTTAATATTATTTTCATGATAAAATTTCCCTTTTTCTCATTCCTTTTTGCTAAAAAGCCAATTTCTATTATTTACGAAGGATGAAAAAATCCAGTACTTATAGTCTAAGCGGTCACGAGAATTTTCGTGACGATCAGGGGAACGGATAGGCTTGCTTTTATGTGTTGTAGAGTAGTCCCCTAATGTGAATGATGTCGGTCTGCCGGAAGGTGCTTTATTGTTGCGAAAAAAAAAACGATCTAAGGAATGGTTAGTTTTAGTACATATTCAAATTATGTCATCTCCGCATGTGAAACAAGTTGGTCTGCCGGCTGTCAGTGGTTGCATTTCAGAGCTATAAGGCGCGCAAGTCACTGCAAAGTTACAAAAAAAAAACGATAAGAGGAATGGTTAGTTTTAGTACCAATTGGAAGAATGGTGTATCCACAGATGAAACGAGTTGGTCTGCCGGCTGTCAGTAGTTGTATTTCAGAGTTATCATCGTTCACGTAAGTCGCTTATTTGTGGAAAAAGGCGGGAAAATAGGCGAATTTTTCTAGTTCATGCCAGCGGCTGTCGTATCTGCGTATGTTTGACCCAACCTCAAACTTGCGCTGTGCACCACCGCACAGTGGGGAAAAAATCGCCTTTAGAGAAAAAAGGTTTTCTTCAAAAAATCTACGTCGATTTTGGTAAAAACTGATTATGTATTTCATTTTCGATCTTAATAAAAAGACTTTTTAGTAATACTATTTTTGATAACATTGCATTATTTTAATAGGTACTAAAAATGACCATTTCTCTTACCGTTTTTTTTTTCGTAACTATGCAGTGACTTTCGCGCATCATCGCTCTGAAATGCAACCACTACTGACAGCCGGCAGACCAACTTGTTTCACATGCGGAGATGCCATAGTTTGAATATGTACTAAAACAAACCATTCCTCAGATCGTTTTCTATTTTTTGCAACAATGAAGCTCTTTATAGCCTTTATAGCTCAAAGTGGCAACCACTGACAGCCGACAGACCAACTTTTTTCACATACGGAGATGCCATACTTTGAATATATACTAACACTAACCATTTCTCTGATCGTTTTTTTTTTCGCTACAATGAAGCCCCTTTCAGCCCCTATAGCTCAAAGTGGCAACCACTGACAGCCGGCAGACCAACTTGTTTCACATACGGAGATGCCATATTTTGAATATGTACTAAAACTGACCAAATCTCTGATAATTTTTTTTTTGAAACAATGAAGCCCCTTCCAGGCCCTAGGTATAGCTGGAAGTGGCAAAACACTGAAGACCAACTTGTTTCACCTGTGGAGACACCATTCTTTCAATAGGTACTAAAACTGACCATTTCTCTTACCGTTTTTTTTTCGTAACTATGCAGTGACTTTCTCGCCTCATAGCTCTGAAATGCAACCACTGACAGCCAGCAGACCAACTTGTTTCACATGCGGAGATGCCATACTTTGAATATATACTAAAACTAACCATTTCTCTGATCGTGTTTTTAAAATTCCCGTTACCTCTCGGTCTATTACAAGAAATAAAGAACAGGACGTTAAATCATTAATTAAATAGATTAATGCTTTAAAGTGACATTATATATGATATTTGAAGTACCCATCTTTAAAAAGGTAAGTTGTAATAAAAAAAAAAACGCCTTTTCATAGATGTAAAGCAGAGACACCGTGACAGAGAACTATATAAGATAACTTTCAGTTCCAGCCCTTTGTAATGAATGTAAAATATTAACAATATGATATTTACGGTCTTGATATCATGTTATTTATTTAATTTTCTAACCGATAAAAATTTAATCTGAAAAATAAAAACAACAGATACTCAGACAGGCTAGGTATTAAGTAGGTAAGTAAATAACTAGTTAATATTAAGGATAATATAAATAACTAGCTGTTGCCCGCGGCTTCGCCCGCGTGAGTTTGGTTCGTAGTAACCTAAACTCCAGTACTCAAAAAATCAGCCGTTATCCCGTGTCCCGCGGGAATATGTGTTGATGAACGGGAACATGTTCCAGATCTTCAATATTTATACGTCAGTAGAAAATGCTCATCAGGTTGAACAACTTTTGCTAAGGCGCCATTTCCATAATGTAATAGTGTAGCTAGTCTCTTGGAGTTCTTCATCAGATGATCCTGATCTACGATTTTTATACGTCAACAGAAAATGCTCGTCTGACTGATAAACTTTTGCTAAGGTACCATTTCCATATTTCTTATAGTTTAGCTGTTCTGTTATGGTTCTTCATCAGGTGTTCCAGTTTTCAAAATCAGTTATAGCCTATATGTTGCCCAGGCTTAATAGCTATACAACAAAAAAAGTTTCATTCAAATCCGTCCAGTAGGTTTTGCGTGAAACGCGTACATACATACAGACAGACACAAAGACAGACAGACAAAAAAATCCAAAATTTTTATTTTGCTATCTATTATTCTTTTTAGGTGTCCATCTATCCATTTTAGTCAAAAATACTAAATGTGCAGACAAAATATTTTTACTGTTTTATTATATGTATAGATTTACATTCTCTATGTGAGTTCGAATAGAAAATAGATCAAGCCCGTAGAACGGACGTGGTGCGGACAACAACATCATTCGTTATGATTTATTTAAGCTATTTGAACACTGTATATTATGTCAAAGCACTCCACGATTCTACGCCAGAAGGTATTTTAAATAGGTCGCAGTTTTTATTTTGACATCCAAAAATAATCTTGGGTTTTAGAACTGAGAGGCGTAGGTAGTGGATTTACGCCAGATCAGAATGAAGAAGAGTTACGAAGATAAATTGTAATATTTTGATTCCTGGCCCAGGATAGAGAAGGTTGGTATAGACAAAGGAGGCTCATGACCCACTGGTGGGTCATGGAAAGCTGATGATGATAATGATGTGGAAGTTTATGGGAAAGGTTATGACCGCATTGAACTTCCTGTCTGCTGTAAAGGAAGTAAAATCGGCAGATACTTAACTTTTGCACAACTAGTTACAAATTTACCGCATGTTTACCAGCGGTTTGCAAGCAGCTGGTCGATGTTTTGGCACAGTCGACCACGCCGTACTTCGCTCGTGTTCTTACGGTAAATATCTCGTAAATCTTGTTATTATAGATCCGGGTTTATTCCTGAGTTCAAGCTCTCAACAGCAGCATCGGGGAAATTTTAATGCCTACCTTCCTAGACTACAACCAATGTTTTGGTCATGAATTACTTTAATGACTATGACGTACTTGTTTGTGAGGTTCATCGAGGATACGTACTCATACAAGTCATAAAAACAGGAAAATTAAACAAGACTAAATAGACACATATAACACGTTAAAATTTCATGTATTTAATACAGTAAAAAAATAAGTACTTACAATGAAAAACTAATCAAAATACTTAGTAGTGTAGTACTTAAATCAATTTATTTTAATTGAGATGAAGTTATCTTCAATGACATCAGATCAAAAGATGAAACTGGACTCTTACAAAAAGCTCTCCTTAATTTATCTAAACTGCCATCAACTAAATTACAGTAGCCGGTCGAGGACGGCCGATTAATCGTCCCGATTGCATTCCTCTATAGCCCTGGATTATACGAAGGCGGGAATGCGGCGGGAGGTGTGCGGTGCGAGCCCGAGATCCAAAGTTTGCTCTATCTACAGAGCGACGCACGCGCAGCCGGCCCGCCAGGCGCCGCACTCGGCTCTAGACCGCTCCGCCAACTACGCGTGTGCCTCTCTCCCAAATACAACTCCGCACGTGGATATCTCGCTATCTCTTTCGCGACCAACCCCTCGACCCGGTCTTCCGCGAACCCGGATAATGTATCGATAACGGCTAATTGATCGTTACAACTACCGCGTCGGGTTACATCGCGAGTGACGGTCTGTGATGGCTGAAAAACACGCACTAATACCCGACCCCGTCGCCATGTACACGCAGACGGACGCGATGAAGGAGATTAAGGACATGTCCAAGAACTTAGTGAGCGGTGACTTCGAAAGACAATACAAAACTGGAATGGCAGAGAAAAGCAGGCGGAAGAAAGCATGCTTGGTTTCTCTGGCCGTTTCTGTCGGGATTCTAGCCGTTTTTCTGATAGTGGTGACAGTGGTCAGGGAAGTGCAGATAGCGCGGCTCCGGCAAGAGTTGGACCAAGTCAAAGACAACATGGTGGCAATGTCGGTCAACCTGAGAGCCTTGAGCAACAAGATAAACAGCAACAGACTGTTTAATGATTTCGAAAGTTTTGAAGACACGGTAAGTAACACACACATGCCTGTTTTGCATTACATGTCAAGAATCAACTTCAGCATAAATTGTTATTTTAGTAACAAACATATACGACAAGAAGTAGGTACACAACAAATCTAACCGTATAAATAGTTTTAAAGATATCAATCAAGAATCAGTATTCTAGTGAGCAAAGAACTACGTGTTGTAAAAGATCTTATATAATTATCTAGCTAGCTACTGTTGCGATGATGCAGATAAGGCACAGCCTGAGAAGCTCGGCCAAGGTCTGTTGACATACTCGCGTCTGTTATTATAGCCAATTGCTCGAATAAATTGAATGGCATGGAGACTGCTTTAATAGATATTGAAGAATTCGTCCTTCACATAGACTAATGTCGATTAGGTCGGGTCTTAATGACAGTTTATCAAAGTGCAAACGTTTCTTAGAATGGTTATTAAGTAAAATTCCCACTCTCAATGTCTCAATGCCCTTTGCTCTAATGGAGAGTAGAGGTAGCGAGTAAACAAAAGATAAGTTAATTGATGAAAGCAAACATGAATGTAGTGATAATTTAGATTCTCTCCAACTAAACAATGATGATCTTAATATAGTTTAGATATTCAGAGAGGTTTGGTAAAAAAACTAATGGTGTAGATGAGCGGGTCCGTGCAACCGCAGGCCAACAGGTTTCGTTCGCACACAAAACCAGTTATATGAAATGTAAACAAAAAACTATACCTACACGCCTCATACAGCCTTAGGTTGCGCAATATCTTTAGTTTTAGTATTATACTACAATGCAGATTGTGTTAAATCTGCCATGTGAATATGATAACATACCTGGATTACAAAACAAGTATATTAAATACAATAAAGACGAAGATAACGAAGAAAATCTACATATCAAAGTCAAAATAGAAATGTAATTTGATTAATATAAATCTTTAACCACCTCATATGAAGTTAAACAAACCATAAAAATGAATGAGCATCGTTAATACTTAATGGACACTTAATCGTTTGGAAATATGTATTAGATAGGTTAATGGAATTCAAGAAGCTGCTAACTATTTTTAGATTAGGATACTTACGTCTCCATTAAAAATAACTACTTAAATTCATTATTTTTGGTGATGATCTTGTGATACGTTTCATCATACGACTAGTTAACTTAACCTTTACATGACCCATATTAATATGTAAATGAACATTGTTCGCATGTGTTGTTTTGTTATTATCTGTGGTAATACCTACAGCTGAAACATTTTGTATCGTTGTGATAATCGAGTTTATCCTGCAATATGAGCAGTAGCCTAGACTGACATTTGCATGCACTATAAATAGTAATTACAATATATTTTGAGCAGATTTATTTACGCATTGGGACAGATAAGAAATTAAACGAATGAGCAGCTTATATTGTTAAATCCAATGACGAAGAATGAGAAGTAGGATATGTAGAAGAAAAATAAGACTGCTTGGACAGAATATTCAGAATCAATTACTGTTCGACGCTGACTAGATAGATAAAATAAATACATAACGGATATCTTCGAGATCTCGGATGGTATTTATTTACAGTAGAACGGAACGGTCTCGATAGACGTCAGTGGTGGTCACAGATAAAATTGAACAAATATAGATTCCTGACAAGTTTACAAACACTCGTAGGACTTGGATTGACGCCAGTTTTGACTTCTAAAAGATGCGTGTGCGCTGCCGTCACGATAGTCACGGAATTTTACCTTTGCCGAGATTTCGGACGATGTGAATTTATATCCTAAACACCTGGCGGACACGGATAGAGCGAGTGATATAGTAATAGGGTAGAGTACTAACTTTCCTACTAATTTAAACAGTATTGGTAGTCTCTACTACTAGGATAGTATTATTGTGATTATATGTATAAATCTGTGTCTCTACACATTCCTTCTCTACCAATAAGTACTGTTTACATTTAGTTGACCGTAGTAGTAGTAGTAAGACAGTACTAACACTACTTATATAATATACAGTTTACTCGATCCGTACTAGAGTTAGTTAGTAGGAACAGTAATGTACTGGCTAACGGGATATTTTTATTAAAATTTCTGCTCATTCCATTTAATTTACATTCAACTATTTCGAAAAAAATTGATAAAGAGTACACCCAAACGCAACCGTACAAGGATAGTCTTTGAGCATTAAAATTGCCAAATCAAAATTTTATGTATTGAAGGCGCGGCACAATTTATTTTCGCACTTGTGAACGACGACCTTATTGAAATTCCCAGTCCTTCTTAGAATCCATAAAATTTCCAATATTATCCGATCGATACTACATTAGCAGGCGTTTTACCTTATAACGTTAGGTACATTTTATTGCTCGCGTTAATCAAAAATTCATTATTTTCACGTTGAGCAAACTAAGAAACGACGCTACATTGTGTGGTTTATATGGTATAATACTGTCCTTTTTATCGTTTTTATCAGTCTTCGTGCAGTATGTTTATTTTTGTAGAGTAGGTACTAACTAAATTCCACTTATGTGAGGTTCGCACAAAATGTTAGGTATTTCCATCGACTTCGTTTTGGACTTTTGTAGTTATCAATGTCACTCCAAACTCTGTCCTTACCTATAATAATTAATACTTATAGTTTCTTCAACTCTGTCCACCTACCTTTTCTTAAGTCCACATCCAGGATGTCTATAACATAAACTACTTCTATTTATTTTTTTAGCAAAAATATTTCATCACTAAATAATTTCTACAGCAGGCAGAGAATAACAGATTCAGAATCAGATTCATTTATTTCGTCAGACATAGGTATTACATGGTGGTACAATATAGTACAGTACTCTATGCTGCACCATTTGGCATACAATTTTCTGTCATAAAAATAACATTTAAATGATAAATTAGATTCATGTAAATTACAAACATAATACGAGGTATAGTTAATTCATGCGATGTCAGTTATAATTATAACAACAATATAGGCGTTAAGCTCTTGGACTAAATTGCTTCTCCGAAACGACTAAATCTAAAGCTTAAGAATATTTTGTTGTTTTTAAATTATGCGCTGTTATATACCGCTAAAGAACATGGTTACTTCAATCTTTTTTTGTCTATATTAAAGCATTTCTTTTTTATTTTGTTCACCTAATATTAAAGCATTTCTTTTTATTTTGTTCACCTTATGTTAAATTCTCTCTTATAAGCTAAACGCAGGCTGTTTTTCATTAAGTATCATTTGTTTTAATGACTAAACTTAAATTCAGTTTTTGCTTTTTTTCATGATATTTTTAAGTTATGAATAATTTTAAGTTCTTAGGTCAAATAACTCCAGAAATTCGCAAAAAATTACACCAGTGACACCTTAAAATAAACTTTTGTATGTCTATACCACAGCAATTGCGATAACATGCATGATTCACAAAAATGGCGTCAATACGTGAAACAGGACAACAATTAAATTGGACGCTGACCCCAAGATTTCCTGATGACCCCTCCCACGTCCAATAAACTGTCCCATTCACCTCACAACAAAGCCGTTTAGTCTAATCCATGACTAACGCTCTGTGACTAACCTAGTTAGATGGACAACAGCGAAAACTTTTATAACAAAGGGAGGATACTTTCCTTACTCGCTAAGTAAATAATATTACTGTCGCCTTCGTTCCCGGAAATTCAAGATTATGTATAACGTGGCTATCACACAGAAATATCCACGGAGGAGGGAAGGGGAGGAGGTGCCCATAGGCATTTTACAAATGAAAGACAGTGTCCGCATTGGGAGGGGAGCGGGGGACGTATACTTAGCTTAGACAAGACTTCAAAAATGAACTCTAAAGCATTGACGTACGACTTATTTTATCTTATTTTAACAAACTGTATAGCCACCTATTAGCCAGCAGCAGAATTATTTTCGCGACCTGTTTTATCAGCTTTCGCAAACTGTTTTGAGTTCTGCTATTACTCACTAGATGGCTTTACTGACAGGCGCGGATTCAGCGCTGCGGGCAGGATGGGCTGGGATGGGCATGCCCACAAACTGGACTGGATGACTTTGAAAATTATTTTCACAAACATTTCAAATCATAATGTTTTGTCACTTTTATAACCGTCCAATCTTAAAATTACAATAATATAATGAAAGGAACGTTTTCTGCGTACTTTCTCAATGGCACAGAAAAGATAACCCGGGCTACCTTTCCTAGATAAACATAAGATATGGGGCATTCGATTTTTTTTTTACGTTTATTGCGCAAAAGAAACATAGTTTTTATTTCTAGTAATTTTTGGTTGTTGTGCCCCACCTGTGACCAATATTTTTTTGTGGCTGGATCCGCACCGCACCTTCATTTTAAATGTTGCCAGATATCGAAAATTTACCATTTTTTAATGAACTCTATACATTACTTATAATTTAAAAACATTTACAGCTTGTTACTGAAAACACAATAGTTACTTAAACCACGAATTTTTAATCTTAAAATAAAATGAAAAATCGAAATTACAGATCATAAGACAATTATTTAATTAGTTTTAATGTATTTTTATAATTTACTAGCTGCGTCCCGGGGTTTCGCTCCCGTGAGAATTTCGCGATAAAAAGTACCCTATGTGCTATTTCCGGTATTTTTCTACCCGTATACCAAATTTCATCGAAATCCGTCCAGTACATTTTACGTGATTGAGTAACAAACATCCTCACAAACTCACAGATTCACAAACTCACAAAGTCACAAACTCACAAAGTCACAAATTCACATCCATACTTTCGAATTTATAATATTAGTAGGATAGTAGGATTTATTTCTTCACTCTCGTATTTTTATCTTCTTAGCGTGGCGACACGGCAAAAATCTTTTATTTCAGTTGCAATGTATATGCGCGTATGTTTGTTTTAATGCCCGCGTTTAATTCTTGGAATATTGTATCAAATTTTTCAGATATCTTGAGCTGATATCTGAGTTTAAATTTTTTATACATTACAAAATTTAAAAGGAAGTCGGTTAAAAAACATAGATTGAAAATAATAATTAATGTGTACTTGGATTTTGAAAATTGTACACCTAAAGGCACCTATATATATGAAACTTCGTCATTTTAGAAGTGAGACAAGAAGTTTTAGATAGCACTGGAAGGGAAATGAAGCGGTGGTGGCCGAGTGGTAGGGCGCCCGGGTTCAAATCCTGCCCGTGCCGAGTTTGTATACCAATCTGACTCATGTACCTATGTTAGTTTCCATCGACCACTACTTTCTTCCGATGTAAGAAAACATCGTGAGGAAACCTGCACTCTAGTTGATGATTATCAGCTTGTGTGTGAAATGGAGAAGGCAATGGCAAACCACTCCATTAAAATTGTCAAGATAGTCGTTGTATGTGTTTCATTCCATATATTGGCCACGACCCTCAGTCATGAGGAAATAAGACTAAAGAGAGGAAGGCAAATTCACGCGAGCATAGCCGCGGGCAAAAGCTAGTCACTGCTAAAAAAAATACGCGTAGTTCTTGATTGGATAATTTGTATTTTATTTTGCAGGATAGATTTAATTAATATCGTGTAATCAGGTAGTGTGTGGAAAATGAAAGCGGGACCTAAGAAAACGCGGCAAATTAAAAAAATCTTCATATGATAATACTGATTACAGTAGGAGATTTTTTTTTGATATTTGCGTTTTTTATTTTATTTACGACAACTAATTTAAAAATAATTGTGTTTACGAACTTATTTCTAATCAAAGGAATACGCCAAGTCTTTAGTAGTAAAAAATGAAACAAACAAAGAGCGGGACGGTACTATAATGTACTAATGTAATATAAGGTATGTATGTATGTGCATGGGTGTATGTAATTTTAAATGCACATAAATTGTGGTGACCTATCATTACATACTCAATTTATTTCTTTTTAAAGGCTCCGTTTGGTATGTCGGAGCCTTGACTATCATAGATTGAGTAAAAAACGGAGTGTGTAGATTTATATTTATTGGTATTAAATTCATATTTAAAAATGAAGGTACCCAAATAATTTGTTAACATCAAATAACACAAAACTTTGTGAAATGGAACAAACAAATCCAAAGAGTTAAGTAATATTACAAGGAGGGCACTTCATACAAACGGGGCGTTTTATATACCTAGGTACTACTACTACAAATGAAACTGTACATCCGAGGGAAAGCTGAAAATAAATAATAGGTTATCTATGTTTATTTTATTTATATGTAAATAGGCACAACCTCGAGAAATCTCACCATTTCTTCAATGGAATCGTCATGCTGTGCTGATATAGGTACTTTATGAAAACTAATTTTAAATTTTCCCTAATTAATGGTAAATGTTTCACCATCTGGCAACATTATATTACAAAAGCAGGCTAAAAAGTTCTGCTTTTCAACGATAGATGGCGTAATTAATGAACTACACATTTGGAAAATTACGTAAAAATACTTACGAGTGAAAAGATATACTTTTATCGCGTGATTCCTTCTTCTGCGTGTTACTTTTACACCCCACAATACAGCACTTCATTGTTAATAAGCACAATCTCTGAAATTTCGCGTAACTTCGACACTTATCGGCACGTGTAATACGTGTTGACACTGTGAAGTGAACTCCGCGAATGCGACAATAGTGACGTCTGGTGGCCAATAGTTAGAAGCCTCAAGTTTGTCGACTGGGGACAGGTCTACTAGCTTATGAACAGCTCTACTATAAATGCTCTGTGGAAATATCTTTCAAATACGACTGGTAAGTTCCAGAAAGAGGTTCGTTCAAACAAACTAACAAACTCTTAGCTGTATTTATTAGTCCCGATTCGTTATACCGATGTAGTATTTAACATTTAAAAAAATATATAAAAATATGTAGCAACTAGGTAGGAAATCGTAAATAATAAAATTAATGGCGGGAAGCATATAACAAGCTTGTGCGATGTTCGCAAATCAAAAGAATGTTCGTCTTATAGTTCTGATATCAATTAATATCTGGCAGTAATCAGACGGTTTATAACCTCTAATAATAGCGTTCATATACATACTAAGACCCAAAAAGAACTAAGAATAGGAACCTAGAGTTTGTTCAAATAACATGGTTGGAGGAAGTTCGTATTTCTTGCTCAAATACTCTCTTCATTTATTTCTATTTCGCGTATAATCCTCAAAGGTACCTATTTCCCTTACAAATATGTGAGATTAAACACTCAGTCAAGTGTGTCCCCATTCTCCATCCCAGAAATAGTACGTCAACCGACATTGCCGACAGGTTTGCTGTAAATAAATCTTGATGTTTTCTGAAAAAAAAAATAGATGTCTCTATTAAGCTAAGCACAATCCCGGTAAATAGGGAGGAATACATGTTATGACAATATTTCTTATCACCACAATGTTTCTTACTTATCTTCTTCTTCTTCTCTCAGCCTAAAGACGTCCACTGCTGGACAAAGGCCTCCCCCAAGGATTTTATCCATGGGGGGTTTTGCCGTAATCGCCACGCTTGGCAGGCGGGTTGGCGATCGCAGTGTGATGGCATAGTACGCGGAAAGATGCTGCTGCCCATCCTCCGGTGTTTTAAATCCCTTAGTCGCCTCTTACGACACCCACGGGAAGAGATGGGTTGGTGCTATTCTAGGGCCACACCACAGGCCACAACTTACTTATCACCACAAAGTAAAAAGTCGCTCTCCGCTGTCATTTCCCACGCTTGTTCTCGATTTCGATGCAGTTTTCACTGTTTGATAGGACATTTCTTGAGGAAAGTTTCAATGTAATTTAAAGGCTAGTGTGTACTTGTGAGAGTGCAAAGTCTTTTGGCAAAGATAAATACGTAAAAGTAGCGCTGCTATTTGTGTTATTGCGTCGGATGTACTTTTAATTAATGACGGAAAAGTTTGGTTAGTTAGATAGACTGTATCTTATCCCAAATACGCGTATTTACATGAATGATGCAATGATAGTACGTAGAATAGTAACTATGCTCCTACCTATGCATTCTAAAATGTAGAGCTTGTATAATAAAATTTTTTCCAAAAAAATTAACCGACTTCCATCATAAAACTTAAAATTATGAAATAACAATAAAGGAAAATGTATTTGCATGCTACCTATTGAATGAGGTGAAGTCGGTGCCAAGTGCATTTTATATATGTACATGATTCTAATGTTAATTTAGATTATTTAATTTTCAATTTGGCACCGACAGTCGCGGGCGTTTGCTCTATTATGCAATGTTGATATTTTCATATTTTGTTAGGTATTTTTTAAATTACCAAACTGATTCTAACGTGGATAAAATGGGACCTACTTGGGAATACACCCTTTCGAATAAAAAAACAATTTTGGAAATCCATTCACAATTGGCGGAGAAATCGGCAAGGCGAACATACATTAAAAAAAAACATACATACATCGAAACATATAACCTCCTCCTTTTTTGGGAAGTCGGTTGAAAATAGAAATATTTTGTTAGATTTTTGAAGCCTGTTCGTTTTTGTTTTTCAATAAAATAAATGTTCTCTGCATGACCCTAACATACGGTAAGGTAGACTGGTAGAAAATGCTTTAGCATTAAGTCCGCCCATTATACTTTTACACATGTATTTTATGCAATAAAGTTTAAATAAAAATAAATAAATATTTTTGTATGTACTTTGATCTTTTATAAATAGATCTCATAACCAACTATAGTGTAACTATTTGTAGAGACAGAATTGTGGCGCCACCACGGCAACTGGCGATTTGTGTCATCAGATCAATACAGTCTTAATTGTTGCACATGCTATAATTATTATTGGCAAATATGCGCTGCAGTCTATAAATAGTGCTAAGAATAGTCTATGGACCATAGACTAATTTGTGAACAGCGCTTCGTCTACTCTCAGTACTTTCAATCAACGTTAATAAAGGCAATAAGCAATTTCAACTACGACGTATCTGTGTTACTACTCAGTAATAAAAAATGATGTATATTTTCTGCACTAAAATTCGTATTAGAAAAAAACATTTTGGTATATGGTTACCCCAGAGGACGAGGTAGACCTAAAAGGAGATGGCGGGACGACATAGACAAATTTTTACCTGAGTGGCCTGAACTTGCAATGGAGAGAGACGAGTGGAAGAAAAAGAGGGAGGCATTTGCCCAGCAGTGGGACACAACACCTACAGGCTAGTTAAAAAAAATATGGTTACCATAGCATATTCATGAAGAATCTGTTCTAATTCTAACAAATAAAATAAATCTGAAAAACTGAACCAGTTAGATTTTTGAAAAATTCTTTTTGTGTTACATGCATGGTGCAGGTATCCAAATTGCCGAAATTCCCACGGGAATGAAGCCGAGGCGCATAGCTAGTAATATACATTCCCATGGGAGATAGCGTGTGAGTGAAGAAAACTATTGTCTCATGCATGACGCTTTAATTTTATTTTTCTCAAAAGTTTTAGCCATTGATTTTAGGTAAATTCCATATCTTTTTCAAATAGTAATTTTTCATCGTTAAAAGCTCCATTCAGAATATTGAAAAGGGTTCAAAAGCGAGGCGCGTTACGTGGAGGTTATCACTAAAGATATAATATCAGCTGTACAATTTTCTGCATAAATAAATGTGTATTTCTGACAGCTGTACGGTACGGGGATTGATGGCACAGATTGATAAAATAGCTTGAGGTTTGTATTTATAAATCTGTTCTGTAAATGTTCTTAGAAAATGTCTAAGTAGAAGGGAAAATGTATGTTACTGTAATCTAAAACCTTGTTTATTTAATGGTTTGACCGGGTGATATATATGGCAAAAAACAGTCCGGCCAAAATAAAGTTCAGGTTATGTTTACATATTTGTTTTTTTGCCATGAAGAGAATTTAAAAAATTAAATGCATTGTTACTTAACAATCCTTGTCGATGTTATGCTTTGCGCTATATCTAAAATGAGACGGTCTGTGAATCAAGGGCATCAATTCGGGACAGACTATATAATTTAAATTGGACGCTCGAAAAGCGGCTGTGGTGAAGGCATTTTTTATTTAATTTTAAAGAAGGTTTGACTAACTTATTCGTCGTTGACTGTACATAATCTAATGTATGTATAAAGATAATAAATAGCCCTTTGGCATGTTAGCGACCAAGACTGTTTCATAGTTTCTTTCGGCATTTCTTCTCAGCAGTGGTCGTTCCGGAATGCTAATAGTTTGTAGCTTTAAGACATAATATACTATATGAT
>CM031568.1:5369860-5482860 GCA_018467065.1 Ephestia elutella | reverse complement strand
GTCTGCATTGTAGCTCTCGTGTGTGGGTAGTCTGGGGTTTATCGACCGAATCGTCTAGCCGGGATACAAAACTACAATTTTCTGTCACAATACGAGATACTCTATCTCTAGGGTTAGAGTTAGACCAGATATTATCGTGCGATTGAGTTCTCCATTTCTTATTACTTTGGGAAATTGAGATGTATGTTCTTTTTACACGACTGACCAAAAAAGGAGTGTTATGTTTTCAGGGTTCATGTATATATGTAAGTTTCTTTATTTCACCATAAGTCCTGAATGGCTTAACCGATTTTGATGTGCGAGGTATTTTTGTATTCCTTGCATTCCTCCGAGTGACATAGGCTATGTGAGTTGTCAGTCGTGTTTATTATTTTTTAATAATTAGCTTGTTAGTTTTATGGCTCCATAGTTCAGCCAAACGATGGTTTTGCCAATTTTAAGGGTGAGATGAGAAAGACACTTTCTATAATCGAATTGTCACTTAAAAGTGACATTTCAGGGGTAGGATTCTTTATTATATAAGTAAACAAACATATTTGTAATTTGTTCGTCAACCTGTTTCTAATTCGAGTTTACGATTCTGCAAAAATCATTGCAACTGGTTTCTTGATCTTTCATTCTATACCTATATTAATTAAAATCATCACAGTAGAATAAAGAATTTGTATAACATATTATCTGAAAGTCGTCATAAATATTTTTATCTCTCATTCTAAAATAGATTGAATTGGCTATTATCTCATGCTGCGAAAAACAGTTATATTCCATTGATGCTAATATAAACTGCTAGGATTAATTGGGTTAACCAAACGATGATGGCGAGAAAACATATTTTTATTCTCAGATAAGATACATTTTAGTAAGTTATTTGGGTTCACTCAAGCGTTTTGTCTATTTTCAACAGTCCAATTTGTTTTTGGCTTCTCCCCAATTTATTTTGCGAGTAAGCGTTTAGGTTATGCCATGCAAAGGTACTCGTATATTCTGATAATTTTCTATAAAAACGTATTCCTATTTTTCTTCTTCGTCTTAAATTTAAAAAAGAGGGGGAGTGGCCCATTTCGGCGCCAATTTTTGTGAATGTTTATAGCATTTCGAATGTAAACATGTGACGTTGCGTAAATCCCACGCCATGTTTTCTTGCCAAAATCTGTTGCGCCGTCCTTCTTGAGTACAGATTGTGCCGTTGTCTCTGTATCTTGTGTTTTCCGTGATAAGTGCGAAAAAACGCGCTTCAGTACCGAAGACCCGTCCTAAATATGATAGTGCTGTGGATTGTGAGCGATATTTTAAGCTTTGTGCTCCTTTCGCTCTTCACTTCAATTCCTTTGCTATTACAAAAGTGTCGGGACCATCAGTTCATAAGGAACATGTCGATTAGTGCCTAGATATAGCGATTATGTGAGTGACGTAAATATGTACTATCACCGTCATAAATTAATTGATGAATCAATGCGATAGCTGTTATCAATTGAACTGTATCTTTCAATTATCATTCCATTATGGTTTCATTTAGCGCACTGTCTTGATTAATTATGTTGATGACAGATTTTAAAGAATTTGCCGGTAGAGTAAACACATCGATTGACGCATCTTCGGCGACGTGACGTACTGATGTGCATTTGTTTGTTTCAGCTGGAGATCACTTCTGTGGCGACATTGATGGAGTTCCGCTTGGACAGCGCGGAGTATTGCCAGGCCCAACACAAATAAGCTAGAGGTTCCGAGCCGCGAGGGAGCAAGGCGTGCCACAACTAGACCCATGTGCCGGGAGAGCGCGCTGAGAATACGCACCCCGCGCGATTTTACACGTACATCCACCCACAGGTATGGTCTCATGACATGATAGCTGCTCTTGCCTGTATCAGAGAATAAGAAATAATTCCTTAACACGTTCACTGCTGAAAACATACGACACACTAAAAACCTGAACAATGACACATGTGTAGGTACAGTCAGTTGGAGAAACTGGAACCCCCTGTCTAACCGAATGCTATCTAACATAATTACTTCCATTCAGTCTTTTCATGGACGTAGGTAAAAAATAATAGGATTTCCCGTGTCAATACGTTGAAGATGGGGAAGATCTGAAAGGATTTTGACCTTTTATGCAATAACAGTTATAACATATCGAGTTATCGGCTAACTGGTCTTAAGATGTAACTAAGTCAATGTCGTCCAAAGACTCAAGACGATATAACTCGTTTCGCGCCAATAATATTTAAACATGGACTCGACATGTAAAGATTAAGACAGGATTAATATCGACGACCATACTCTGGCGTCAAGCTATCAGTCGTTATCTATTCCCGACCAAGACGAGACGTGGTACACACAATATCGCAATATATTTCACGCGTTACATTTATCGGCTGCTCGAAATAAGTATTTATCGTGTAAATAAAATAAAGTAGATTGTTGTTAAGTGTTTGCCATCCAAGTTATCATGATGCAGTGGAACAGCAATCAGAATGTGTTAACTTGTGACGCTGCGTTGGCTCTGCTTACACCGGGAGCCGAACGCACACATGCTCACATGATCGAAACTTCGCTTCAGTTCAGAACATCTACGTCACAGAAATAAATCGAGATAGAACGGAAAAGTGGGCGGTACACGCGTGCCTCAATCTTGTCGTATGCCACAAGATTCGTTCATCGGTCATTCAGTCAGCGCGCAGGAGTCGGCGTCGATACACAGGAGCAAAAATGCCTTATTGTGCTATTTCCAATTGTAAAAACAGCAGTGCAAATGTGAATCGTGCAAAAGGAGGTATTTCTTTCCATGTGTAAGTATTTTGTTTTAACTAAAATCGTGATTAAATGACAAAAATAATGAAAATAAAAAAAGTAACTTGATTTTCAATGTAAAACGACAATACGACATAATCATATCCATTACGCGTTTCAAAACATGTTGTAAACGTCATTTCAAAGAGAACGCGCAATGTGAATAAAATGTTAAGTAGGAACGCTTCACTAGTGCTGCAACGTTGCACTCGAACAAAGATTATCGGTATTTACCGATAATCTCAGTTCAAATGAGGAAATTTAAATTGACATTATTATTTCAGTACCAGTTATTTTAGTGCGACTTTTTAGTTTGCTCCCGTGTGAATGTATGTAATAAAAGACTTAGTTAATTAGTCATCACGTGTTGGTAAACATGTATGAAAGATATCATCCGACGTATACTTTGCGGGGTCACCACTAAGTGTGGTCACTTTTTGTGTGTTGGTACATATGCACCAACAAACTGAAAGTGTCCTAACATCAACTGACTGGGTAAAATACCGATTCGTGTTACTGTGCATTTCGATTTATTTCGGTGCGGGTCACATCACTAATTTATTAGTAATGGCGGAACATTTGGGGCGTGGCTTGTGCAAAAGTTGACACGACCGATTTCTTTGCAATGAACTCGCGTCACCGTTCTATCTTGATTTATTTCTGTGATCTACGTCTATTTTTAGTACTAATTTTTTATTCCACTTCAGTCGTTGCTCTGGCTTTGACGCAAATACGCCTTTTTATTTCAAAATGATAACTCGTCAGCCGCGACTCTCACGTTGCACCACGTTAATAACAACTTGTTATTGTTTCAGTTACCTTAAATTCGGAGTCCGCTGTTAATTGGAGCATATCATTCAGTTGCCGAAGTTCGAGTGAAAACAAAAAACTTATGTTCAACGCATAATTTAATTTCATTCCACATTCAGTACTTTTGTTTGGTTGTCTTCGAATGTGCTCAAGTGGTTGAAAACGCCATCCATGCGGGTGTCTCCCATGATATAATTGGACCTTTTCTAAAAAAAAGCAAGGAAACTGCTGTGTGTTGTGTGGAAATAGAGTGACAGTTTGCCTGTTAGACTGTGCCGGAGCGTGACACCTGTGACGTGTGAGCTAGCTGCGAGTGTCGAGTGTCGGAGAAGAGCCGTCGGCATCATGAAGCAGAAGGACATCAGACCGGCGCCCTCGCTAATCGAGTACAAGAACCTGCGGTTCCTCATCACCGACCGCCCCTCCGATGTCACCATCCAAGCTTACCTGCAGGTAAATAATCCATTTCTGATTCATTTTTAATTTAGCGAAGGAATTATTTGCACTAGTAAGAACCAAAAACTACCAGGCGAAATTGCTTGCTGAATATTATGTACAACGATATACATATATCAGATAAAGATAACATGGTGATATTTAACATATTCTTACAATGTTAAAAAACTGACATCAATGTTACTCACTACTGCGGCGCAGCGACCCGAAATCTTGGACCCCGACACGAGATGACGTCATTTTTTGCGGTCTTGCACCAGCTCTCGCCAGTTGTCAGTTCTGAGGCTTTTTAGAACATCAGTGTTATCTATAAAACAAACTCTTAACGTAAAAAATATTGCAAGAAAGCAACAGGAAAATAAGAGTTCAAATTCTCTATTTGAAAACCAAGCCAAGAATTACAGAGTTATTGATTTGTTAATGCCACTTGAACTGAATAAAATGTTGATATGTTAATTCAATATACAAATAGCGTAAACATTGTTACTCATCTATTTCAAGTTGATTTCGCATTCGTCGGGAGATTTATGACCCTTCCGACATGATTCCTTAATTTATCTTGGGAATACGTGTAAAATGAAACTTTTGGCCGTATTCATAAAATCTTAACGAATACTTACCTAGTTATAATGTTTTGTCCTTATCTTTCTTTTCAATATTTGACTTTGAAAGAACGACACAAAAATAGGTTTATAGTGTTCGTTAACTTTTTTATGAATAAGACATTTTGTTTCTACATAGGCTCGTGAGCCGTGGGAAATAGCTACTGGTATTAATTTTTGTTTAGGGGCAATCCAACTGCTACATAAATAATTAATGTCAGTGCTTCTAAATGTAGTCTTCTATTAGTCATATTATTCCAGGTTGAAGTTATTTCTGTTTGTTAAATTGGGTCATGAAATAATTTCACTTTCTCCTATTATATTGTGTTCATTACAATCTGTCTATATTTAAGTTATCCCTCGGGAGTGGTACCTATGTTCTAAATGAAAACCTTTAAGGATAAGCTCAGACCGATTTATGAATTTTTGTTTAAACATTATGAAAATAATATTTTTATTTGACTAGTTGTTTGGCTTTTCGCGGTATTCTACGACTCAAAAATATCAACTCTTCATAACACTTGATCATAACAAGGGTCTGACGTATTTTAGCATGACAATGAGCGTCGGTACATGTCGCTCGGATGCCACATTGCCCACAAAGACCGGGGAACGTTACACAAACTATTCGCTGGCCATTGTTGTTGTCTTCGCGTGTTTCCCCAATAACGTTCACTTGTGGCTCGCTCGCGATGATAATAATGCTATGTTTCGTTCGCAAATTCCGACCTTTCTCGCAAACGTAGCGATTTAACTAAAAAATATTAATAAACTAGCTGTTGCCCGCGGCTTCGCCCGCGTGAGTTTAGCTTAGATGAAAAATCTTTTTGTGTTCCAAACTGTAGTTCAGCAGAACATTTTCTGCTTTCAACATCAGGTTGAACGATTTTCACTAAGGCGCCATTTCCATATATCTTATAGCGTAGCTGAACTCTTGGAGTTCTTCATCAGATGTTCCAGATCGTCAATTTTTATACGTAAGCAGAAAATGCTCATCAGGTTAAACGACTTTTGCTAAGGAGCCATTTCCATATATGTTATAGTGTAGCTGGTCTCTTGGAGTTCTTCGTCAGATGTTTCTGATCTTCGATTTTTATACGTCATCAGAAAATGCTCGTCAGATTTACAAACTTTTGCAAAGGTACCATTTCCATATTTCTTATAGTTTAGCTGTTCTGTTATGGTTCTTCATAAGGTGTTCCAGTTTTCAAAATCAATTATAGCCTATATGTTGCCCAGACTTAATAGCTATACAACAAAAAAAGTTTCATTCAAATCCGTCCAGTAGTTTTTGCGTGAAACGCGTACATACATACATACAGACAGACAAGAAATTCCAAAAAATTTTTTTTGCTTTCTATTTTTTTTTTTAAGTGTCCCTCTATCCATTTCAGTCAAAAATACAAAATGTACAGACAGAATAATTTACTGTTTTATTATATGTATAGATGATAAAAAAAATCAATTATGTTTTATTAACTTTTCAAGTCATATTTTAGTACTATAAATTACTTTATTTGCCCAATCATATCATTATTTTGTCAAGTAAAATAATATTTGCTTGTTTACTTTACACCTACACAAGTAACATAAATATTTTGTGACGCATTAGTTTATACGCACAACAAGATAAGTGTTATTGATACGTCTCATTGACTAATAGAAAGTTAAACTATGCCTACTATAATAGAATACGACGCAGTATAAAATGCTGTAAATTAAAATATGGTTAAAGTATATCTCATGTAATGTGATATTGTGACCACGGCCAAGAAACTTCAGTACCAGGTACCGCCTTATGTGGTTATATTAAACAATGAATCTGAGAATGAATGCAATTGTGTTAAACAGGGAAAATAAAGACCGGAGTACCAAGATCAAATGTACTGTATTAGCATATCCTAATCTTTCCATGTTATTTAAAATTTAGGGAGATCTAAAGATTCGGCTTATTCTATAATGCTCATTGATAGATAGGAAATTCTAATAATACTTTTCCTAAAATTATTCATATTTTTCGCGGAAGTAGGTGGATGAAAAATAAAAGAATTTATCATATAGAATACTTTGTATGGGCAGATAGGTAATTGAAAGTGCTCCTTTCGTATTTACTGACGATATGACACTGGCCATCCTTGATCTTCGTCAATATTGAATATCAACAATGCTACTTAGTATTGCTACTAGTGATATGACTGATATTGCTAGTCAAGGTCAATTGTTTGAAGATACGTCTATGAATTTTGATGATAATGTAGATCATAGTGTTTAAAATATCTCTTCTCTAATTAAAAGAACTGGGGTTCTAAAATGGACACATTGACAAATCAGACCTACCATTTCCTAAATATTTAAAAATAAACCTTATATCATTACTCATAAGGTTTAGTTTTAAGTATTTAGGACACACATTCCGATTCGTCAATGTGGCCATTTTAGACCCCCTGTTGTATAGAAGCCGACAAAAATAATAGGGTATTTGACAGTATTGAAAATATGAGTAATTCTATAAGTATCCTTAAAGACAATATTTTTCTTTAATTTTTGGTTAATTTTGATTGTCAAAAGAAGCAATGATTATGTTAATAAACTAATTATAAAGTAATTTATTTCAAGCCCTTGACCACGTGATATGAAACGCTCCGCCATTTTCAATGACGTAATTAGGTGGTCAAATTAGTCAAGTGTCAATTCCATGTTCCGTTTCGCACTGTAAAAGTCGCACCGTTATTTTAGAAAAATTGAGAGACTATATCTGGACCCTTTACACCATTGCCATTAGCAACTTACATTGTTAATTAGTTTTGTTGCTCACATTGACATTTCAATTACATCGCATTCTATTGAAAATCTTGTTATGAAAACAAGGAAGTGATATTAGTGTATGTAAGACAGAACGGCTTTTAGTGACGAGTGCCCATAATACGTCACGGGGTTCTCATTGTAACATATTGAGCTTTTAAGCGGTAATATGATTATTTTGAACTTTTTCATTGATTTTAAATGTAAATACTGAAAAATAATCAAAAATATATATATCGTTAGTTTTCTGATAACGTAAAGAACAATTTTAGATAGGTTTTCAAAAACAGTCAAATACCCTATTGCCTGTGAATTTCCAAATGGTTTCCAATATTTGCTCCACCGTTTATTGTTGGATACTACGCAACACAAGTCAGGAAAAAGCCACTTAAAGTAATAGACTAGACCAGAGGACGAAAGATCATACACAACGTAGTCACATGTCATTCTCTGACCTCAGCCATTTTTTTAAAGGATTTCTATTTTGTGAATACTGTTTGTTTGTGTTATTATTACCGCCTGTCCTGTCAAAAATTGTGCAAAATCGTTTAACTGAAAAATGGATCCATAAAATTAAAAAGTGAAATTGACGTAATTGAAACTCACCATGTCTCCAAAAGACCGGTTGGCCTGCATCCAACGCTTCCCTGCGACCTTCGTCCGGTCATCCGATGGTCGGTGGGTGTCCAACGCCTTGTATCGGTCGTTTTGGCAATCCATGGGCAAGGCATGTCTCCAGCAGTGGACTTCCTGCGGCAGAAATGATTCTTTATTTAATCGTATGGCGGTCAAATATAATAGGCGGATATATTTTTCTCTCTCTTTAGTCGTATTTCCTCATGACTGAGAGTCGTGGCCATTATATAGAATGAAACACACAACGATATATTTTATGATTTCTATAAGTCAACATTCAGTCCTTTTAGCCAGTTAGCTGCGTCTTGAGTAAGATTGTAGATGTGCTCTATAGGTCCCGGATATGAATTTATTGGACATCACTGCATTATGTGATCTTTGGTTTCGGCTTCTTCACCACAATCACATATGTCCGAATCGCGTCAGCCCCATTTGTGTCGGAAAGAAGTTGCAGCGGCCATGTCCCGATCTCAGCCTGTTTAAAATAAATGATGATGATGTATGATTTCAGGAGCTGCGCAAACACAACGTGTGCACAGTGGTGCGCGTGTGCGAGCCCAGCTACGACACTGCGCCGCTGAAGGCCGAGGGCATCGAGGTGCGAGATCTGGCCTACGACGACGGCACCTTTCCGCCCGTCAACGTGGTCGAGGAGTGGTTCGAGATCCTCCGCGAAAAGTGAGTTTCAAGATTCATTCATTTATTTGAAAGAATACAATAGGTGTACAAAACAGAGTTAGTCACAAGTATTCTGCCTCAAATACACTGGACAACAATTGACGCGCAACATATTATGCTATCTCACTCACTTCTACCGACTAAAATAAAATAGCATCGTGTTTCTTCACTCATGTAAATTGAACGGAGCGAGAAAGAACGACATGTTGCGCGTCAATTGTTGCCTAGTGTACAGTTCCCATCAAGTAAAAAGGCCGCTGGAAGATAGAGGAGGGGGAGAAATTTACGTAACGGGAACTGTATTTGAGCCTTCGTGATGTACTAGGTGCGCCCCGGGGCTTCGCTCCCGTTGGAATTTCGGGATAAAAAGTATCCTTTGTGCTATGCCATGGTTACATTCTACCTGTGTACCAAATTTCATTGAAATCTGTCGAGAAGGGGTCCTATTGACATGTACGACGCATCGAAAATAAGTATATAGGATCTGTAATATATGTAGATTCTGTTATTATTTGTTCCGTCATCGATATCCGGAATCCATGTTGAGTTAAGCCTTCCGTTTTTCGTGCTTCCGGCCTAGTTTTCCCCCTCTTTCGCTAGGTGGCGCCTCCTGATTCTGGTTTTTACCCCTACTTTTGGTGTGGCGGTTGAGCGGGGCCATTTGTTTCGTCATTATAGCGTCGTTTTTCGTAGCGTTAACACGGCCTAAGCGAAATATCGCTATAATTTCCGTTACAATTTTTTTGTTTAAATTTTTAAAATTTCAAGTTATATTTATAAAAAATGTCAAAAATTTTATAAATTAACTAATTATTTAGTTATTGAATTTGAATAAGTGTTGTGAATATACCTCTCTTTCGCGATGGAAAATGCTAATCAAGAAGAGGATCAAAGAAATAAGAGGAGTTCCAGTGTTCGTGACAATGGAAGTGATTCGTCTTCGAGTTCAAACGATGAAGACTATGGTGTAAGTCCCAAAAAGAGGGCAAGACAAGTAAGTCATTTAGAGTTTGAATTTCTATCGCAACAAGTTTCATATTTAACAAGCTTAATCACGCAGTCGTATGCGAACAAAGAAAGCGAGTCTTCTTCGACAAATTTGCCTTTAGAAAATAGCAATCAATCGGCTATTGAGTTAAATCTTCAACCACCACCTGGTACTAGCACGGAGAAGGCTCAGCTTAATATTTTGGATTATACAACGGTTGTTAAGGACCCCCTTTATCCTAAATCTAACGAAAAACATTTAAAGAGATTGGAGGAGATCCAACGTTTCAAAACCCCGGAATGGAATTCTATTAGATTTTCCGAGGCTCAGAAGAAGTATATGACAGCCCCAGGTTTTATTGAGCTTAGCGTTAACGAGGAAATGAAGCGGTTTGAATCTTCTTCCAATGACACACAACGTTATCATTTGGTAGAACGGTCTTTCTCTGCATTAACAAATGCAATGTTAGTTCAACGGGAGGAGTTATGTAATACCCTGCAGACACTAATCAATTGGTCTGGTGAAAAAGATACAACTCTAACACCGTCGACTCTCTTCAAGAAAGTGGAAGAGCTATTCAGCAAGGATTCTCCCTTCATGAAAGTAAGTGACGATATGTTACAAATTATGTGTGGCAGGAGATCAGAATTTGTTCGTCTACGCAGGAGCTTGCTCTTAAAGCAAATTCCAGATGAGTATATCGCTTCAGCTTTGGAAAATATACCACCTAGCTCTGAACACTTGTTCGATCAGGACATGTTAGGCAAGTACATACAAAAAATAGGGGGGGCCGATAAATTGTCCATTGGTTCAGTCCCGCCGAGGCGTCCAGCAGCAGCTTACTCAAACCCTCAGACAGCGGGCCCTAGTACCAGCGGTGGCTACAGACGCACAGAGCCTGCAACGAAACAGGTAAAAGATAAGGCCTTTCGTTCTCAAGGAGGCAATAAGTCAAACAACTACAAAGGCAACAAAGGCAAGGCTTCAGAGACAGGTGCAAAAGAGACATACGTCAAGTAAAAAACCTCGCTCTCGCTCTCCAGCCAAGGGAAAACACCGTCGTGCATGACTCGCGGCCCTTTTCGGGGAGTCTGTCTAAGGCAATATCAACAGTTTTGGTACAATATGGGGGCGCCGGAAGAGATATGCAGAATCATAAATGGCGTTCATATACCATTTGCAATGAAACCGCCTCTCATTCACCCGTCACAACCGGTAATGACGGATTTTGCTACAAAAATATCCCCACAAATGTCTCAGCTGATCAAGGTAATGTTAGACAGCCAGGTCCTCGAGGAAGTAGAAACATCGCCCAGTTACCTATCAAAAATTTTTCTGATACCCAAACAAGATGGTTCTTTCCGACCAATCCTGAATTTAAAAGGCCTGAACGAGTTTGTGAAAGCCAAAGAGTTTCACCTTTTCTCTCATTTTCGGGTTCCAAGTTTTCTACAAAGCAAGGATTGGATGGTAAAATTAGATTTGAGTCAGGCTTACTTTCATCTTTCAATAGCTCATCAGCACCGCAGATTCCTCAGGACGAGTTACGACGGAAAATTGTACCAGATGACCTGCCTGCCTTTCGGCCTGTCATCGGCACCCAGGACATTTGCCGCAGTAACGAACTGGGTAGCGGAATATCTAAGAAATCGCAATATTCGCTGTGTGGTGTACCTCGACGATTTTCTTCTCGCAAACCAGTCGAGGAACTTCTCCAAGAGCAAGTAAGCCTCACAGTTACTTTTTTACAACGCCTGGGGTGGACGATCAATTTCGAAAAATCTGTGTTGGTTCCGACTCAACACCTGGAATTTCTGGGGGTAACATGGGACACAAACACAAACACAAAGTCCTTGTCGGAACCAAAGTGCCTAACGCTACGCAGGGCACTGCAGGAACAGATATCAATCGGCAGTTGGTCCCTCAGACAAGCTCAATCCCTATTGGGGCGTCTCAACTTTGCCACATTCGTCGTACCCCGCGGCAGGCTTCACTGTCGTACAATCCAATACTTCAGTCGAAAGCTGCCAAAGTCTCAACCCCACAAACAATTCATAATACCGGAACCAGCATTGACCGAAATGAAATGGTGGGTGAAGATGGCATCCAGCTCGCTACCACTTCACAAGGGACCAATTTCTCACCTCCTCACTACCGACGCTTCGGAGATAGGAGGGGGGGCCCAACTGAATCAGGTGACCATGTCAGGAACATGGACATCAGCACAACAGTCCTGGCATGTCAACTGCAAGGAGCTTTATGCAGTGAAAGCAGCGATTCACCAAGAGCGGCATCAGCTAATCAATGCTCAGGTATTACTGCAGACAGACAATCGAACAGTTGTAGCGTACATAAACAAGGAAGGCGGAACCAAGTCGAAGAAACTCCTCAAGTTAACCAGGCAGTTGCTGGATCAGTTGGACCATCGAAATGTAAGTCTAACAGCGCAGTACTTCCCAGGGCGATACAACACCGAAGTGGATGCTCTCTCGCGCAACAAGGAGAGTCCAGAATGGCACCTTCTAGCCCCAGCGACCAACAAAATATTTCGATTGTGGGGCACGCCCGAAGTGGATCTGTTTGCCTCGAAGACAGCTCATGTGGTTCCGAGATACGTGTCATTAGACACGAGGGACAAAAAAGCCCTGTTTCACAATGCCTTTCATCAAGAATGGACGTTCAACTTAGCATGGCTGTTCCCGCCACCCAACCTCATTCCTCAGGTACTAGCTCAATTAAACTTTGCTCGCGGTCGATTTATTCTAATAGTTCCGAAGTGGACCCAAGCGTTTTGGATGGCGGATCTGCAGCAGAGATCGATACGGAAGCCATATCCCATCGAGAATATTCGGAAAGTATTAATAGATACGAGGACGGGGTGTCATCCGCCACAGGTACACAACATATACTTGGAGGCATGGCTGATTCAAGGTGGGCAGATTCAATAGTCGATTGGACAGAGGACGAAAAAAACTCTTTTGATGAATAGTTGGAGGAAGTCTACCATTCGCACATACATACCAGCTTGGAACAAGTGGAAAAAATGGTGTAGAAATAATTCTGTAGATTTTAAAAATCCAGATCCATCTTTAGTGGCCCGTTATCTAGCATATCTACACAAAACTGAAGGTTTGGCTTACAAGACAATTCTCGTTCACAAGTCCGTTATATCAACATTCACCAAGACCAGCGGACAGGATGTAACTTCAAATTTCCTAGTAAAACAAATTTTAAAGGCTATTTCAGTTTCAAAAACCAAGAAAATGAAACCGCCAATATGGAATCCTATGACAGTTTTAGATTATTTAAGTAGTCAAAACCCAGAGGAAAATAGTTTGTATCAGGTCTCAAGACGCGCTGCAATTTTATTACTTCTTGCATCTGGTCGTAGGGTACATGACTTGACACTTTTGAGGATAGATCCTGAACATCTGATTGACGAAGGTAATAGTATAACATTATGGCCAACTTTTGGATCGAAGACGGATAATGCAAATCACAGACAATCAGGTTGGAAAATCACAGAGCACCCTGTCAAGAATTTAAATATAATCTTCTGGGTACGAAAATTATTATCAGTGTCTCAGCAGCGAAGAGATGAAGGTATGACGCAATTATTTATTTCATCCAGAGGCGAGTCTAAGCCTGCGTCGAGAACTATAATTGGAGGCTGGGTGAAGTCGGTACTACGGGATGCTGGCATCGAGGCGTCTCCTGGTTCTGTACGTTCTGCAGTTTCTTCCTTAAATTGGTTGGAAAATTATACTATTGACCAAATACTTGCCACAGGTAATTGGAAACAAGAACACACATTTAGAAATTATTATCAGAGAGAAATCAGTGCTCTTCCTATTAAAAATGTTTCTTTATCTCAATATTTTCAACCAGTGTAAACATCATTTATTGATTTATGATTTATTATATTGTTGATTACTTAGTTTTATTTAAATACAATAAACAACTGTTTTTCAATCACTATCTCATTATAGCATCTTAGTATCTATAGTACCAGGAGAAATCAAACACATCACTCAACATGGATTCCGGATATCGATGACGGAACAAATAATAGAGAGTTTTACCTACCAATAAAACTTACCTATTATTTTTCCTGAGATATCCGGAATCCAAATAATTCCTACCTGGTACTAACGCATATAATGACGAAACAAATGGCCCCGCTCAACCGCCACACCAAAAGTAGGGGTAAAAACCAGAATCAGGAGGCGCCACCTAGCGAAAGAGGGGGAAAACTAGGCCGGAAGCACGAAAAACGGAAGGCTTAACTCAACATGGATTCCGGATATCTCAGGAAAAATAATAGGTAAGTTTTATTGGTAGGTAAAACTCTCTATTTTATGATTCTTTACAAAAACAATGTTATCAAGTTCAACTTTACACCTGGTTATTAAGTAAAGTAGTTCGTGATATGTGTCACGACAATGAGGCCTTTAGTAGGACTGTAATGACTAAGGTTATAATTAGTCCTGTCAATGTCAACTGGGTATTAAAGCGTCGTAAGAGTTGTGATTCAAAATTTCGAGATCCTTCGCTAGAAGCTATTTTTATTGACCTTCAATCCCATTAATTTTAATAAACATTTCTGTTGCGATAATTTTATGGTGCCATTAAATTCAATAATTTATTGACATGACTGACGAGAAGAGTAATTTCATAGTACTATTACTTGCTTGCCAACTATGTTTGTGGTTGCTTACTTTTGTGACGAAATAATAGTTATGTAGGTTAAGAAGGCTCATATACTTATACCTGTTTTGTTCAGACGTCTTGGCACGACTCCATAGCGATCCGAGCAATCATGTCAATCAAGCGAATTCATGTGAACGAATTCAAAACAAACACTTTCATTTATAAATAGCATCCTAATAACTCTAAGAATAGTCACTCGTGTAGCAAGAGGTTTATTATTTATTAGGTACAATATGATTTATAGATACTGGCACGAAAACTAATTATTGTAATGATTGCTGGCAACTGTGACAATGCATTGAACTTTTCTACCTTGTCATTATGTAAACGCGATCAACGCACGAAATTATTGCAAATTCGAGCTTCAATTCGTTCAGTGGTAGGTACACCCTGTGTGTATTTTGATGATGTGAAATGTTACACCGTTAACATTTCTGTAGGAGTTTATGATCAGTCTTTTTTTTTTCTTTTTTGAAAAACCACAGGCACAGTTTAGTACATATGTTCATATAAATACAACCTCGTATTTAGCTCATAATCCCATATATTATACACGTGTGCCGTGATCATAACATACTAGGCTTTATTATCGCGCTCGAAATAGGCTCGCGCGCCAATACCGCCTCGTATAATGATGACCAACATATCACACTTGCACCATCATGTATTATTATTTACTGGTGGACCCACCAACAGGTCCCCCTGGTGGATCCGCGGGTAATTTTTTACCCGTTAACCCACTTTTCTAAACTGTGGGGTGAGCACCGATATTTGCGAGAACAAATATTATTGTTATAGTAAGAGAAACCTTTGTTATAGAATAAGATTTGAACGGTATTACTTGCTGTGAACGCTGTTAGTTTCTTTAATAAAATAAATAAAACTAACGTCAAAAATTTATATGGAAAATGAACGTAGGATAAGGGCGCTGTTCATTGACCAGCCCCTATCGTAAAAAGTAACTATTATAATTATGTTCTCGCAAATATTCGTGCTCATCCAAATGGTCCCTCTGGTGGGTCTACCTACAGGCATTATCTATCTACAATGTATGTTGTCTTGTGCAGAGCCCAGAACAAGCCGGAGGCGGCGGTGGCGGTGCACTGCGTGGCCGGGCTGGGCCGCGCGCCCGTGATGGTGGCCATCGCGCTCATCGAGCTCGGCATGAAGTACGAGGAGGCCGTCGAGTCCATCCGGGAGTCAGTATTCTTGTCATCACACTAACGCCTGACGCAGACGACAGACTATCCGTGACGCACTTTTTATACGCAGCAACGCACACGTGTTGTTGCACAACTATTTCCATAGTTGACGGCAGACTCGATCGGACAAGAAGTGCCTCGTCTGCGTCGGGCCTTATGCTAATATTAAGTTTATGAGTTTGCTTGTAGGGGGTAATATTCGAAACTACTAAGCCGATTTCAAAAAACCCTTTCACTAAAAGAAGCTTGTCATCTACATTATACCTGAGTGACATTGGATACAATTTATGTATGTACGAGCTTCCGAGCGAAGCCGGGGGCGGGGCGCTAGTTACTACTACTACACTAGGTGCCCACGGCACTCTTACCTCTGATTTCAGCCTCTTAGGGGGTTGATTTTGTTTATTATCTATTTCGATCGATCCCTTATTTGGTCAAGATGGAATAAAAAATGATTGTCAGGTGTATGTATACAAGTACAAATAGAACTGTCGCTAGCACAATCTGTGCGATTTGTTCATACGTGATCAAATTGCAGTGACTGGATCAAGATATGTCGCCTATCGTTGGCCCGTACATAATAAAGAGTCGCCATGAGACGAGTATTTCTGCAATTTTTTAAGAAGTTTGCATTACGCGGGTCAAATTTAAGCCTATCACATATCATCATTCTCAGTCCACAACAAACCACTGCTGGGCATAGGCCTCCTTTTTTCGCGCCATTTCCTATGGCCTTGTGCCAGTACATTTCCATTAAATTTGGGCTGAGTAGTGTAATCATATTTGTTGCAAAATTATACTTATGGCCAGTGCAACAAGACCGAAACGTGACTGGGTTTTATTATCTACTCATGCTAGTTAATTTCCGAGTGTAAACAGATTCTTAGTCATGCTATATCTAACCGATTTACGAAATAACAAACTTCAAAGCTTCAAGAAAGGTCAAAAGTTGGGCCTAAAACAACATCAATCAACGCAAGATAAGCGAAGGTCTATCAACGGATTTGCGAGTATTCCAAACTTTATAATCTTAATAATCCTTTACCGATTAGACACACAACAACCTTAATAAATTTTAGTAATTAATACTTAAAATAAACAAAGTCAAAAGTAATGCTCAAGTAAACAAAGTGCGTCATTATAATGTATTCTGTAGGTACATATAATTATATACTATGGCTTTTAAGCCAAATTCTTAAAATTCCGCCTGTTGTTTGTTGAAACTAGCCGAAGATTACGACGCAGGCGCAGGTATTTAAACGTGATGCATCTGATTACACTAATGCGCAGTGTAGACTGGTGCTAGATCACTTTCATGACATAATATTTACTCTGGGCTATTTGGTTTGTATATTAAAAAGTACGTGTGACGCGAATGTGCCAAAAATTTTGTTGATAACATATGATACAATCGTGTATCCAATGCGTCTTATCATTATATTCAATACTTACGCCCGGTTTCCGAAAAGCATGTCAAGTATTGACACTAGGCTTGTTCAGAAACCTAAACTGCTTATAAATAGGGATTATCAACTTGCTACATAATTCTTTCATTGATTTGCATTTCCTTATAATAAACAAACTAAAATCAGTGAGAATGTGAACACGGTCTCTCAAAGATAACAGGCGGATTATTAGTTAATAAGTTATATGAATACCAGTTAATTGAAACCCAGACCTGTGGTAATTTCAGGATAAAAACTATAAGTACGAGTATTTTTCTACCCGTGTACCCAATTTTATCTAAATCCGTCCAGTAAGATTTTGCGTGATTGAGAAACGAAACTGCGCATTTATAATATTAGTAGGACTTAGATGTGTTCCCGGCTATCATCGCTAGATGGCTTTAATCCTACTCACATTATAAATGCGAAAGTTTGGATGTGAGTTTGAGAGGATGGTTCAATCACGCAAAATCGACTAGACGGATTTCGATGAAATTTGGTACACTGGTAGGAAAATATGTACCAGAAATAGCACATACTACTTACTGGTACTTTTCATCCCGAAATTCCTACGGGAGCGAAGCCCCGGGGCGCGGCTAGTTAGTAATATTTTCCCCAATACTAATTAGATATATTTTGTTTGCATTGCAGTCAAAGACGCGGCGCCATAAACGCCAAGCAGCTGTCGTACCTGGAGAAGTACCGGCCCAAGTCGCGCCTCAAGAAGAACGGCCACAAGAACGCGTGCTGCGTGCAGTAGTGACGTCACGCGCGACAGCGAATCTAGCTCTGCTTTCACACACACACTTACACAGGGGAGCATAGACAACAATCAATTACTTCTATAACGTAGTTTGTCGCCTCTTTTTGACGACCCTTTTTATTTCTTACCTTCTCTTTTTTTGAGGGCGAGACTTGACCGAATTCTACATTGACATCTATGACGATAAAATTTCTCGACTGATTTTATTATTAATTCGGCCTCGATCTCCGCTCCTCTCCGTATTTGACATGTTTATCTCGAATTTTCTATGGAATTTAATTGAGAGCCTTATTGTAAGCTGATGTTTGTATGTTCAAAGTAAAGGTGTATAACCCTTGTGCTGTACTGTGTATTAGTGGAATATGTTAAATAGAAGCGAGCCACAATTTGTGTTCATAGTTGAAACAGTTACTCGGGTATTTATACTAAAATCATAATAAATTACAATATCCATAATAAATACAATGCAGTCAATGTATGCTCTTAGATTTCTTTCGAGTTACTTTGTACTTTTGTGTGGTGAAATCATGATTTTATATAACTAATATTATTTTCTTTTGTAGAGACTTAATTATTTTAATGTTTAATTTAATAATAAAATAATGAGACATAATAGAGCAATTCGGTTTGAAGAGTAATTTCATGTCCAGGAATGTGCTTTTGTGAAACATGTAATGCGTATTATGCCGTAGTTATTCAAAATTGTGCAACCTATGACTAAACTATCAATGAAATTCTGATGTAATAGATACCCATTGCATGCAATACTTTGACTCACGAATGTTCCAATAAAATAGCTCTTTGATATTATTTTTCTATTTCTAATTTTATGAAGATTATCGAAAATATATGATTGTGTAACTATGGAACAGTCACATTCGAAATAAAAATATTTATAATCAATGATGTTTCATTTTTCTTTGGTAACTTGTACATTTTAGTAGGTAGGTACTGAAGGTGCCTATGCGGGGTAATTTAACGAATATTTTAATATAAATAGCTTTTCATTCAAAACAAAGGATTTATTGCATATAAAAATATGAGGTAGTGAAACATTTAAAAACTTGTTAATCTTACTAAATAAGTGATGTTTCATCAACTTTAATATAAAGTTAGTAAATCTTATAATTACTCTTATAAATTAGATAATTACCAAAAGTAATACAAAAAAATTCTTTGGAGGTGATTGCGACAGGGTAAAAAACAAAAATAATGTGGTGATTTACATTAAAAGCTTTTGTTTCTCTGTCGCTATCAGCTTAATTTCGTGATATCTAGGCGGATGTGACAATATTTAAAACTAAAGTACTCATTTTCACTTTACTTTACATTTGTACTTTTACCACGCAGCATTCTTGTACTTGCTTTCGCCACTTTATAAACATACAACTTCACTTACCTTATAAAAAGATCATCGCATCGCAATAACAACCAATCACATCACAGCAATATAAATAGAACAATATTCACTTTAACTTTCCACTACTTGTCGCTTAACTTTCCATTGCTGATTTTGTTAGGCACGTATTTGTGTACCTTGCCCCCATAGCGCGCAATGTACGCGTTGATGTCGAATTTGCGTTTGCATCCCTGGTAGTTCATGTAGCGCACTTGAGTGCGTTCCCCTAGCAAAACACTACTGAATATCAAAACGTGATGTTACTATATAATTAGAGTATGACGTCGTATAAATGTTTATGTAAGTTCCAAATTTGTGCATCAATTAGTTTTTGAGATTTTAATTACAAACAGATTCTGCCAGGATGACATTTAGAACATTCCCCCAGCAAAAAAAGTTCTCGGATCGAAATGAAAGTAAGTACAATAATTAGAGTGTCGTGAAAGGTAAATGTTTATGAATAAATAAAATTTGTGTATCGAAAGACTTAGGAGAAATTCGAAATTCTGCTGGGGGAACGTTTGGCCGGATGCTGGATCTCCTAAATGGCATGGCGTAGAGATATGACTTTTTTTACACAAGTTATTATTAATTTGTGTATAATGTTTTGTAAAAATAGAAATTTAAAAAATATTACCGTTCAGGAGCTAAAAACAAAAACGTGAATTTAGGTATTTTTGGCGCTTGTACTATAAATATGGGCCCTAGAGACTAATTGGTGATGTGAGTTTGTACCTTGAAGTTGTTTTCAATGTCCATGTAAGAATCAACATAGTATCATAAGTATTTAATAAGTTATGAAAATAAATGCAATGATTCAGCCGCCATGAATTTCGACAGTCCATTAGACGAGTTGGTCTATTATTTACGAAATTCACATGTTTTGCATTAATTGCTAAATATAGTTAACTATCCATTCTCCAAAAATCAGATCAATATATGCAGTAGTTCAAGAAATATAATTATAAATCCAAGCCAAGGTGAAATAGCATGATAAGCCGACCAAATTCGAGAGTCTACCAAAAAGCGACCGTGCAGTATATTGAAGTGGTTTACTGAAATTGATAGTGTATTACCTCTTTTTCTGTGTACAGATGCGTGCTCAAATGTTAGCATACCTAAAAAAACATCTTATTTCTTCAAATTAGGTTAGTATATCACATATATCATATCTATGGTACATTAAGGGGCAGATCTCCGCAGATGCAGCCATCTCACTTTTAGATAAAAAGGTACAAAAAAGGCCTCTTCATGACGGCTTTGGGCTCATGAACGCCTCAAAGGACCGGGTCCCAATGGACCCGTGTGGCTCTGAAAAACGAACCATCATAATATATCTTTATTTCAAGTGATTACACTCATATCTTACATTATTAAATTAACTTAAATATGTCAATATCACACCCTACAAACTGTAACGCGGCTACGCGTTCATCCTCTTTGGATCTTATTATACATGCGCTGGCACATACATACTTATTTCACCTGTCATAAATTTTAAACTGTATTCATTCATATTCGATTCTGTATTTTGGTTGTCATTCTTGGCCTAGCATTTACCGATATCTATTATGTTACTTTCATTAAATATTATTAAACTATAGACCCTTATCGGGTCTTATGTTTACCAATAAAATAATATTCAACGACCCTGAGGTTTATTATTATATAGAGCTCTCACACTCCAAAACTATTTTATTATAATATATTTCTGCACGGAGCATGTAAGCTCCGGCAGTGAGCCAAGTGCGGGCAGTCCCACCTCGTACCTATCATCTTTAGGATGCTGTTGGTACTACCGCGCACTCTCCTGAGCAAAAAGGGTGGCGCATGATCGTAGCAAAACAATCTATACCAGCCTCTTCAAACATACCGGAGGCACTACAATAGCGCGGTTATATAAGTTATGTACGTATGGGGTAGAAGTATAAGGTTTATAATTCTATCATAGTGAAAGTGATTGCCGCGCCGCAGCCATTCCAGTAGGAATCGGTCCTATACTAGGTACCTAAGATAGAACGAGCGCACAGTTTTCCAATTAATATTGTATTGTAACTAAACGCAAAAAAAATATATAAATAAGTAACAATAAAAAATCTTGAAATCCTGGACAAAAGCTCTTCATTGAAAATTATATTAGTTCAGTTGTGTACGCGCCTGTACTAAATTACGTTTATCATACTGCAAATTTCGGATGGTTGGTAATATATACTAGACGGCCGCTTTTTGCTAGATTCTCGAATTTGGTCGGCTTATCATGTTATTTCACCTTGGCTTGGATTTATAATTATATTTCTTAAACTACTACATATATTGATCTGATTTTTGGTGAATGGATAGTTAACTATATTTAGCAATTCATGCAAAACATGTGAATTTCGTAAATAATAGACCAACTCGTCTAATGGACTGTCGAAATTCATGGCGGCTGAATCATTGCATTTATTCTCATAACTTATTAAATACTTATGATACTATGTTGATACTTACATGGACATTGAAAAGAACTTCAAGGTACAAACTCACGTCACCAATTAGTCTCTAGGGCCCATATTTATAGTACAAGCGCCAAAATACCTAAATTCACGTTTTTATTTTTAGCTCTTGAACGGTAATATTTTTTAAATTTCTGTTTTTACAAACATTATACACAAATGAATAACAACTTGTGTAAAAAAAGTCATATCTCTACGCCATGCCATTTAGGAGATCCAGCATCCGGCCAAACGTTCCCCCAGCAGAATTTTGAATTTCTCCCAAGTCTTTGGATACACAAATTTTATTTATTCATAAACATTTACCTTTCACGACACTCTAATTATTGTACTTACTTTCATTTCGATCCGAGAACTTTTTTTGCTGGGGGAATGTTCTAAATGTCATCCTGGCAGAATCTGTTTGTAATTAAAATCTCAAAAACTAATTGATGCACAAATTTGAAACTTATATAAACATTTACACGACGTCATACTCTAATTATTTAGTAACATCACGTTTTAATATTCAGTACTTTTTTGCTAGGGGAACGCACTCGCGCACTTTGCCGAATACCGCGCGCTCGGCCCAGCCCTGGTCGTGGATGCCACATATGGACCACATGCAACCTGGAATAGGGGTCCATTTCTTAGTTTATTTATTACAGCATTCGGCACGAAATAAGACTGCGCAGAAACGAAAAATAGATGTCCTTGGAGGTGCGGTTGGGTCTAGTTCCCTGCCGATACCGTTATCTAGCTATATTCCAAACGGGCAACTCTATTATTTACTCAATGTTTGCAAAATCCTAACTAATATTATAAATGCGAGAGTGAGTCTATTTGTTTGTTACTCTTCAGGCTTTATTTACTTAACCAAAATCCTGCAATTTCGCATACACAAAACACATAGAAGTACTGAGATGGACATGGGTACCTTTCGTCCCGGGAAAAAGCACTGTTCCAGTGGGAAATTTACGCGGGCGAAGCCGCGGGCAAAAGCTAATAAAAAAGTAAAATAAAATATGAATTATTTTAATGAGTCAAATATATGTTGTACGGTCTCGTGATCGTATGCACAACGGCAAACAGTAGCGGCTTTAGGGGGGGGCGCGTTTGGGCGACGGCCCAGGGCAACGGATGTCAAGGGGCGCCGCAGGCGTCCCTTTTTGTCCGGCGAGGGGCGCCACAGGCGCCCCCTGTTGTCCAGTGAGGGGCGCCGCAGGCGCCCACTTGTTGTCGGTGAGGGGCGAGAAGAAAGAGAGGCGCCTCAAAGGGTCGTCCCAAAGATGCGCCTCAAAGGGTCGTCATAAAGGGCCGCCGCAGGCGCCTCTTTATTTATTACACGCCAGTTTTTGCCCGCGGCTCGCTCGCGTGCTTTTTCCCGGGATGATAAGTACCCTATGGGAGTTCTCAGTACTTCCAACTATGTGTATGCGAAAGATGGATGATTGGTTCAGTAGATAAAGCGTGAAGAGGCAACAAACAAACCAACAAATTCACTTTTGCATTTATAATATTAGGTAGTTAGGATTATTTTGAGTTGGCACAAATTGGTCGTAAGAGAAATCCAAAAGCGCTTACGCTTAGGCCCTTTGTGCCAACTCCGTCATTTTCAAAAATAATTAAAAATATCCTCGATTATCGATTTTTATATGTTTATTGAACCTGCCCTCAAAATTTCGCGGGAATCGGTTGTGAAATGCGACCTCTAGAGGAGAACACAAAATACACAGACATAACAAAGCATTCTAGGCAAAGCTCAATTACTTTATATCCTCGACATTACGCCTGTGAAATTGCAAAATTTCTACACGCGTATCGAAGTTCTAACTCTTTGACTTTTTTCAAAAAGGTTAGGCTACAGGGAAAACCCTTAAAATATCGAACGCCAAAATCAAAAATTCGGAAAAAATTGTTTTTCGTTTTTGACATTCTCGAATAATTCTTTTTGCACCTTATAGCTCTCGTTAGTCCAGTGCTAAGTAATAAAAACTTGTGTTACAGGTACTTCATTCTTATAAATCTTAAATAAAATATATAAAAACAACTTAAAACTCTCAATGTGCTCGATAGTCGTCTGAGGCACGAAATTTTATAATATATTTTTTATCCTTTGCCTTTTTTTTGTATGGGTTTGAATAGTATTTAGGGGGCGCCATAGAAATCTCGCCCAGGGCGCCGGTAGTGCTAAAGCCGGCTCTGACGGCAAAGAAAAAATATACGACAACGGTGAGGTCTGCGTCGCCGCAAGGTCGCACCCATTCTCGCTGACGCAGACTACGACGGAACAAGAGATTCTCGACGTTTCTCATACGATTATGTGTTCGACGCCGCAAACCGCACCGCGAGACCGTAGCTTATAAGAGGTAAATAGAAATTCTAATTTAAATTACACTCTCTTCTACTGATTCATTTTAAATTCTACTAATCCATACTTCCATACTAATATTATAAATGCGAAAGTTTGGATGTGAGTTTGTGAGGATGTTTGTTACTCAATCACAAAAAATCTACTGGACGGATTTCAATGAAAGTTGGTATACGGGTAGAAAAATATCGGGAATAGCACATAGGGTACCTTTTATCCCGAAATTCCCACGGGAGCGAAGCCCGGTGGCGCGGCTAGTATACTATAAATCAATGGTTCCTTACCAACATAGCCATTAGGGTCGCGTCCATCAATGCTAAAGTGGTCATTCAAGTAGATCGCATACTTCAAAGCGTCTTCAGGACTAGGCGTCCACTCCAGGATCTTCTTGCACCAGTACATCCGGAGGAAGCCGTGCATCTTGCCCTCCTTCACTAGTTGAATCTGAGCTGCGTTCCACAGGTCATCGTGTGTTTTAGAATTTGACAGCTCTTCTAGCGTGTATATGTGTGTTCTTTTGTCTTTTCTGAAAGATATCAAGATAATTAAATACCACTTCTTATTTAATTTGTCTGGTTATAAACGGTCAATGGTTTAAAAAAAAAATTCTTCGCTCAAATGGCAGGTAGTTGCTAAGACCTGTGACTTAAAAGCAAATGTTATACCTGTTTGTGTAGTAAAATTATGTGTCTAAAATACAACATATATATCAATATTATGCCATGGAGATTGAGGCCGATGCAGACAGAATGCGCGGGGCGTATGCGTACGCGTAAGTTTTTGGTGTACATTGCTTTCGCACTACTGTGTATGACGCGTCACCTAATAGTGCGTGAGCAATGTATTTGCAATTTGTAATTTTTTTTTTATAAAAGATGGGTTTCTTGACCTCAGTCTTGCTTGAGGACAAAGATGCCTAGAGCGAGCTTACCCAGAAGCAGCCTATTCTTTTTAGTATAATTGTTTTAAAATACAATTCGGTCAATATTGCAATCGGCCCTAAAACTTTAACAAACCTGTGATCATCCAACGTCTTCTGTGCCCAGTTGCTAGCTCCTTTCACGGAGTCATACTTCTCACAGTAGAAGCAGAAGTTGTCAGCCAGCTCCCGCCGGACTATCGCCTCCTCTAGGAAGGCGTTCACACTCTCCGTGAGCTTGGCTTTATATTGTTGTACGCATAGTGCTACTCGCTGGACGGAGATCTGACCTGGAAATTTGTATGTAATAATTACTTAGATAATCGTTTCTTCATTTTGATCCTCAAATTGGAGGTCTGTACCAGGTGATTCTATGAAATTTATAATATTGTATGGGCGTTTGTCCACCGCCGCCGTCACCGGACCGTCACCGAGAACGAGCTTATTTCGGGCCGAGTTTAATATGACGTGACGGCGATCGTTTGTCCACCGCAACCGATTTCGCTGGTTTAGTTCGTTCCAGTTGTCATGCGTGGTAGTCGCGTTTTCGAAGAAATAAAGTGATGGCTAGGTTAAACCGGCGACAACTTCTTCTACTGCTTTTGTACCTTCGAAGGCGCAGGCGAAGCAAAAAATTTTGGGTTCATCCGCTAATACGTGAACGATACATACAGGGGCGTTTTATGTACACCACGCAAAGTTGCGGCAGCATGACCAGAAGTTTTTTAACTACTATAGGATGTCCACGACTACGTTCGATTATATCCTATATCATATTAAGGATAGCATCACACTCCAAAACACGAACTACAGGACATGCATACCACCAACTGAAATGTTAGCTGTAACGTTGAGGTATATAGTAAAATACTAGTACTCCATCACCGCAACTAGAAGACGCAACATAATGACTGAGCTCGTGTACGAGGCGACGGTGACGTGACGGCAGTGTGGACAAGTTCATACGTGTTTTCAAGTGTTTTGTATTGCCGGAACATCGGCCCGTCAAAATCTCGGCGACGTTCTAGCGGTCACGCCGATCTACTCGCAATCTCGGCGGCCGAGATGACGGCGCTCGGGTGACGGGCGTGCGGTGGACAAACGGCCCATATTAAATGTATGTACCGCTACTTCGGCGCCGTCATCTCGTTCTCGGTGACGTGACGGTGACGGCGGCGGTGGACAAACGGCCTATGTAACTATCAATATTTATAGGAAATAGAAAGGCTTTATTATTATTTTCTAATAAACAAAATAAATCATGAGCAATAGTGTTCACGACGACAGTGAAATAAACAGACAATTAGTGACTTTAAATTATGTATAAATAATCAGTGCAAAATAAGTGATAAGACAATAAGTGATAACAGTGTAGTGTTAGTATTATCTCTTATAAAAACTTTACGAATCAATGAGTAGATGATAGTTATGCGTGAAATACGTTTTGTATATTTAAATTTTCGTATTTTGTTTTATGTTTGTATATATGTGTATGTAAGCCTCTATTTACCGAATAAAGATTGATATTTTTGTTGTTTCATTTATAAAGAATAAGACATGATAGAAATACTTAGGTTTCATGTCAAAGTACTAATGTTGAGGTTTGCATATTTTTACACAAACACATTTAAGTTTACATACTTTTTCACATAGTTTTAGGTCTTACTAGGTCATACACATAGAATTTTATGATAAGTAAACACTAGGAACGCTAGACACAGACTGAGAAATGCGACACCTTGTGTCCGAGTATTTAAATGACCCCTCCCGGGCTGGGGTGCGGGGGAGGCACGCCTACCCGTGTATATTTATAGTGGGGATTTTCCAACGCATTTCCCAGGAAAACTAGCGTTCCTAGCACTTGGAAAATACTGTAAATAGGTAGCCTAGAGTAAGACCTAACTATTAGTATAAGTTTTATTATGTAAATATTAGTTTTAAGTATGTTTTTGAAGAAATAAAGTTTAGAGGTGCGCGGGGGAGCGCGGGACGAGGTACTGCCAGGCAATTGTATAAAAGCGCGAACATTACAAGGCCGCGCCAGTTCGTTCGATCGCGGGTTACAGTGCTAAGCAAGAAATACAAGGAAGAAAGAAGCCCTGGAAGAAATCCCTGCCCAGTAGTGCCTGGCTCCCTCTCTCTCCACGTCGCCTTGCTGGTTTTTATGAAGAAAAGTGTTTTATTTTTACTATCCTGTTTCTTAGCGTTATCTTGAAACTCAAGCCTATACAGTCCTATGTCAAGAATCCCCCCACCCTTCAGTCCACTGCTCATCAACGCGTCTCTTCACATCGCATGAACAGCGCCATTTGGGGGATCTAACGAGTGCGGTGCTGTTCATCTGGTCCTTCTTCGCTGGATCTACGCCAGTCAAGTCCACAAGTTTCAAGAGCTACGAAGCAGCGCAGGAAATATCAAGATGGTCGTCACACGTAGCCAGCAAGGAGATGAGAGGCCAGACCCAGGCACTACCCAGGGAACCCCGATCGACCGTACTCAACCAACGTCAGGGGCGCCGGCGAATGTCGTCCGCCCGCCCCCCGTATTAGAAGCGTTTCTGTCGTCCGCGGCTGCCGGCCGCACCTCGCCCCACGAAGAGTCGTCTGCAGACATCACTACCGAAGAAAGAAGCGTACGTGACCGTCAAGAAGGCTCAGCGAGGTCAGGCACACTCCAGGCCTGGCGACACTCGGTCCGTCCGATCGGCGGCCTCCCGCAAGAGACTCCTCGCGGAGTTGGAGGCCAAAGAGAGGATGGCCGAGCTGAAATTGAAGAAAGTGCAGGCGGAAGAAGAGCTCCAGAAGCTACGCCTACAACGCCTCCAGATCGAAGAAGAAGATGACGAATCTGTCGAGGAAGAACGAGAAGAAGAATTGGAATCGGTCCGGATACAAGAATGGATAAAGAGGACACCGCTCAAGGAAAATGATACTGCACAGCCGCCGCCCGGGGAGAAAAGAAGACGCCGAGGAAGAACTGCAGCACACAGGAGATATTAAGAGACACGACAAGACGGAAGAGGCAAGAAGGGAGACAGAAGAATGTCAAAGGAAAACTCTCCAACCTCAGCCAGTCGTGGATGTTGCAACCTTGGCCGCTACGCTGCTCAACGCCGCGCGTAGCAACCGGGAACCACCGAAGTACCTACAAGAACTTCCATTTTTCAACGGCAGCAGTAACGAGTGGCTAGGATTCCGGGCCGCCTACGAAAGTTCAAGTGGTTATTTTACGTCGACGGAGAACCTCGCACGCATAAGGAAGAGTCTGCGAGGCCCCGCAAAAGAAGCCGTCGGGTGTCTACTGCTCAGTCAACCCGACCCCAAGTCGGTGCTGGACGCTCTGGAACGAAGATTTGGAAGACCAGAAGCACTCATCCACGCCGAAATAGAAAAAATGAAGTCCCTACACAAGTTAACAGATAACCCGCGGGACCTATGTATTTTTGCCGGCAGCGTGAGTAACATCGTGGGTACTATTGAAGCACTTAAGAAGCCACATTACCTGTACAATCCGGAGTTGGCGCGCGTCGTGGTTGAAAAATTAACGCCTATTCTACGTAACAAGTGGTACGACTTCGCCGCCTCAAAAAAGAAGAGACGCCGGATATCAAGAAATTATCAATATTTCTCAACGAAGAGGCCGACAAGTGTGGTGCTTACGCCCTGCCGGAAATAATAAAAGAAGAAAGAAGTTTTCAAGAGAGAAGAAACTTCAAGAAAGAACGCACTTTTACCGTCAACAAAGAAGAAGCTGACTACACCCATTGTCCGACGTGCAAGAAGCAGCACAAGCTCACCGAGTGTGAATTATTCCTGGGGGCTACGGTCAACGACAGATGGGAAATCGCAAAGAAAAATCATATATGTTTTCGCTGTCTGAAAAGCAAGCACAGAAGATTCAACTGCAAAGCCGCACCGTGTGGAAAACAGGGCTGCAACATGCGACACCACAAGCTGTTACACCATGATCGACGCGAGCCGGCACCGCAACAACATCACGAAGCTGTGACGTCAACAAAGGAGATCACCACCGCGGCGTGCCATAAGTCAAGTCGTCGCGCCTATTTGAAAATTATTCCAGTGGTACTCAGTGGGCCGCTATCAAGCATCGAAACGTACGCGTTATGCGACGAAGGCAGCACAGTGACGCTCGTCGACGCCTCCATAGCAGATGTAAAAGCCCTAAAACAAGTATGTGGCTACAAGGCATCAGCAGCGAAATGCGACACGAAAAAAGTAAGTCAGTCAGCATGAAAATTCGGGGAAAATTCGCGTCAGAAGAGTACAACATAGAAGCCGCACGCACAGTCAACAGGTTGGACTTTGCGACCGAGTCAGTCAAAAAGAAGATATGGAAGATTGCACACACCTAGAAGATATTATGGAAGAAATCGTGTACGAACGCGCCTCACCGAAGATACTACTGGGACAAGACAATATCGACCTTATTGTCACACGAAGACTGCGAGCGGGGAAGAAGAATCAGCCCGTCGCGTCCTACACACAGCTGGGTTGGGTACTCCACGGGTGCCAGAGCTCTCTCACTGGTACCGTCGCCTTTTGTGGGAACATACAAGTTAAAAAGAACAACGAGGACATGGAAGAGATGATCAAGAACCACTTCAAGCTCGAGTCACTATGCATCGAGCCCAGGAAGCCAAGAGAAGATCCAGAAGAAAAAGCCCTCGTCACCCTACAAGAAAAAAGCCGACGTTTGCCAGACGGGAGATTCGAGACCGCTCTACCGTGGAAGGACGAGAACTTCGCTATACCTAACAACTTCACGCAAGCCGAAAGAAGACTTCACTCGCTGGAAAAGAAATTAGATCGCGATGAAGATTTGAAGAAAAAATATGAAGAAAGAATAAACAACTTGCTGAAGTCGGGTTACGCTGAGTGCGCGTCATCCCCACCCCGCTACATCGTACGTGGTACTTACCACACTTTCCAGTAGTCAACGCAGCGAAGCCACACAAGCCTCCGCGCCTCGTACACGACGCAGCCGCAAGATACGCCGGTACCAGTCTCAACGACCTACTGCTCTCCGGGCCTGACCTTCTCCAATCACTGCCGGGGTCATCATGAGATTTCGCCAACATCCGCACGCCGTGTCCGCCGATTTGAAGGAAATGTTTATGCAAATCAAAGTACGAGAAGAAGATCGCGACACGCTCAGATTCCTGTGGAGAGGCAACCGGCGGGAGGGACGACCGGACGAGTACAGGATGACATCGGTTATCTTCGGTGCAACGTCATCACCATTTACGGCGTTGTATATAAAGAACAGAAATGCAGAAGACTTCCAACAAGAATATCCTCGGGCGGCGGCATCAGTGATAAAAAACCACTACATGGATGATTATCTACAAAGTTTCGAAACAACGACCGAAGCGATCGAGATAGCAAGCCAAGTCGACTTCGTTCATAAGCAAGCAGGTTTCACACTCAACGGGTGGGCCTCAAACAACTCGGAGGTCCGTGAAAAGTTTTGTAAAAAAGGAGAAAGCAACGCAGCTGTGTCCATAGGAGGAAAAGAGACAGAAAAGACATTGGGACTACAGTGGAACGTCAATGAGGACTACTTCAGCTTCAGAGCTAACCATCTGAAGACACCTGCCGACATCATGGAGGGAACAAGAAGGCCTACGAAGCGGGAAGCGCTTAGTATTATTATGGCGCTTTTCGACCCCCTGGGCCTCATCTCACCCATCATTACGCCGGCCAAGAGAATATTTCAAGACACGTGGAAATACAAGATCGACTGGGACGACCCCCTGCCTGAAGAACTCGAGCCAAGATGGAGAAAATGGATGGAGAATCTGCGCAACATCGAGAGTCTACGCATACCCCGCTGCTACGACTACGAGCCAGTAACAAGACGTCAACTTCACACATTCGTCGACGCTAGCGAAGAGGCATACGCGGCCGCCGTGTTTTGGCGGCAAGAGCATTTCGACGGCAGCGTGAAAGTGGCACTCGCAGCAGCAAAAAGTCGCGTGACACCAACCCGGCCAGTCTCCATACCGCGCCTCGAACTTCAAGCCGCACTGCTGGGGGCCCGACTCACACAAACGGTCATGGAAGAACACGAGTTTGAAGTGGAGAAAAAGTGTACTGGAGCGACTCGCGTACAGCACTGGCATGGATAAGGGCGGAGCCCCGTGCATTCAAGACCTTCGTAGCGCACCGACTCGCCGAAATTGAAGAAACAACGAAGAAAATGAATGGCGGTGGCTTCCAACCAAGGACAACGTAGCCGACGACGCGACGCGGGCCACCCCGGACCACTTCGACTCACAACACCGTTGGTTTGAGGGCCCATCATTCCTCAAACTCCCCGAAGCTCAATGGCCACAAGAAACGAAAAAGAAATCCCTCAAGAGGCAGATGAAGAAAGAAAACCAGAAAAATGTCATATAGAAGAGCTGAAGAATGAAGAAAGAAGACATCCTCATCTCCCACGCATCGAAAAGTTCTCAAAATGGACAAGACTCATACGCACTACAGCTCGCGTATTGCAGTTTATAAGAAAATTGAAGAAAGAAAAAATCGAGTCGACACACGCTACAAGAAAACGCACAAAGAAAGACAAGGACATTGACCCCAGCTGGTCAAAAATAAACAAGAAAAACGCACCGTCACAACGAGCCCCCGCGCCTCCCCGCCACCAGTTAGCTACGTCGAGTTACCGGCCGACCTACTTATTCAAGCCGAAAAGCTATGGGTGAAAACAAGCCAACAAGATAGCTTTCATAAGGAAATACAACGTATGGAGAAGAATATGAAGCCAACGAGCGGCGACCGACTAGCAACACTCGCCACTTATGTCGACGCAGAGGGAATATTGCGACTACGCGGCAGAGTAGCGGCGGCGAGCGGCGTACAAGAAGAACAAGTGAATCCGGCCGTTTTAGACGGGCGTCATTACTACACACGCCTGTACATAAGGCATGTACATGAGAAGTTACACCACGGCGGCGTCGAAATGGTTGTCAACGAGCTACGTCAGCGGGCATGGGTCCTGAAAATAAGACCTACAGTGCGCGACGTCATTAAGTCATGCATCCCATGCAAATTCACAAGAGCGAAGCCGACGTGTCCGGTCACCGGGGACCTACCAGCTGCGCGTCTAGCCCATCACGCGCGGCCCTTCACATACACGGGCCTCGACTACTTCGGCCCCATAGAAGTCACCGTGGCAAGACACCGAGAGAAGAGATACGGCGCGCTATTCACGTGTATGACGTCGCGGGCGATCCACATCGAAATCGCTCACTCGCTAAGTGCTGACTCAGCTATATCGGCACTTCGACGCTTCATCGCCAGAAGAGGGTGTCCCAAGGAGATATGGAGTGACAATGCAACGTGTTTCAAGGCAGCCGACAAGGAGCTAGCAGAAGCAGCGCTCGACGGGCTACAGCACGAGGTCACGGCGCGTCACATCACCTGGAGGTACATATGCCCCGCCGCTCCTTTCATGGGTGGAGCGTGGGAGCGTATGGTACGAGCCGTCAAAGAAGCCCTCAAGACAACACTGCACGAGAGATGCCCTTCGGACGAGACCTTGGCCACGCTGCTCATAGAAGTCGAAAACACGGTCAATTCGCGGCCACTCACACATGTCGCCGTGACGCCGGATGAGCCCGAGGCGTTGACACCCAACCACATCCTCATCGGTCCAAACTGCCACGTACCACCGCCTGGGCACTTCACCATGGGGGACCTGACAGCCAAGCAGCACTGGAGGCGCGCACAAGCACTAGCAGACGTCTTCTGGCGCCGGTGGGTCCGGGAGTACCTGCCTATACTCCAAAGCCGGCGGGAGCCCCACAACGCTGATGTTCCACCGAAGGTCGGAGACTACGCCCTCATCTGCGACCCCAACCTGCCAAGGAACACGTGGCCACGAGGCAAAATAGTACGAGTCTACCCGGGTGCGGACGGCGAGGTTCGCATCGTGGACATCCAGCTGAGCAGCGGCAACGTACTCCAGAGGCCAACGAGGAAAATCGTCGTGATACCAGGGGTATCGCCTCCGGCGACGGCGGGAGAAGTGTTCACGACGACAGTGAAATAAACAGACAATTAGTGACTTTAAATTATGTATAAATAATCAGTGCAAAATAAGTGATAAGACAATAAGTGATAACAGTGTAGTGTTAGTATTATCTCTTATAAAAACTTTACGAATCAATGAGTAGATGATAGTTATGCGTGAAATACGTTTTGTATATTTAAATTTTCGTATTTTGTTTTATGTTTGTATATATGTGTATGTAAGCCTCTATTTACCGAATAAAGATTGATATTTTTGTTGTTTCATTTATAAAGAATAAGACATGATAGAAATACTTAGGTTTCATGTCAAAGTACTAATGTTGAGGTTTGCATATTTTTACACAAACACATTTAAGTTTACATACTTACTTTTTCACATAGTTTTAGGTCTTACTAGGTCATACACATAGAATTTTATGATAAGTAAACACTAGGAACGCTAGACACAGACTGAGAAATGCGACACCTTGTGTCCGAGTATTTAAATGACCCCTCCCGGGCTGGGGTGCGGGGAGGCACGCCTACCCGTGTATATTTATAGTGGGGATTTTCCAACGCATTTCCCAGGAAAACTAGCGTTCCTAGCACTTGGAAAATACTGTAAATAGGTAGCCTAGAGTAAGACCTAACTATTAGTATAAGTTTTATTATGTAAATATTAGTTTTAAGTATGTTTTTGAAGAAATAAAGTTTAGAGGTGCGCGGGGGAGCGCGGGACGAGGTACTGCCAGGCAATTGTATAAAAGCGCGAACATTACAAGGCCGCGCCAGTTCGTTCGATCGCGGGTTACAGTGCTAAGCAAGAAATACAAGGAAGAAAGAAGCCCTGGAAGAAATCCCTGCCCAGTAGTGCCTGGCTCCCTCTCTCTCCACGTCGCCTTGCTGGTTTTTATGAAGAAAAGTGTTTTATTTTTACTATCTTGTTTCTTAGCGTTATCTTGAAACTCAAGCCTATACAGTCCTATGTCAAGAATCCCCCCACCCTTCAGTCCACTGCTCATCAACGCGTCTCTTCACATCGCATGAACAGCGCCATTTGGGGGATCTAACGAGTGCGGTGCTGTTCAAATAGTATGTTTAATATCAATCTAATCAAAATTTGTTTATTGAAAATAGACCTTTAAAGGCACTTTTTCACTACAAAAATTATAAATCTCAAAGCTACAAATTTGTATCAGGCAACAATATAATTTTACATAAAATAAAGAATTATGGCCAGTATTGTGCTGGATATTCTTTGACTTTAACTTTTATTGGAGTTTTGTTAAGTTGTTTGTTCCCATAGGTAAATGAGTTCCTTATATTGATTGGAAAATAGTTGAAAGGAAATCATGCACATTGTTACGAATGAGCCAGTTTCCTTAACAAATTATAGTTATGATTCTGCATATTTCTCTTTACAAATCTACTTTGCAAAGTCTCAATCATGATAGTAGAAAAGATATTGTAAAATCTTACCAAAATGGAACCATGGTGACAAATTACTGAGTGCGTCTTGTGTAGGATCATTCCTTTTTGTCGCAAATATCTTCAGTCTCTTGTCAAGGAAACTCTTCAACACCTTAACGGCTTCATCATAGCCAGGCTTCGCCCAGTCTACAGGCCCCACGGACTTGTCAGCTTCTCGCGATTCTATGGATTCTGCCCAGTCTATAGGCTGCAATCAGAATAAAAATTGCCATTGTATAATCAGAACAAATATTGTGCTTATGGATTTCCTTCCAAGGGAATTTCAGGATTCTAGTTAGCCTTAGATTATAGCTATTGTACACAAAAAGAATTATCAAAAAAGCTAATTTGTTTCAGAGATTACTTCCTATAAACTAACAAAATTGTATGTATGTGATATAACCATAAAAGCCGCCACACACCGAAAGCGGAGGCGTGCCTTTTGTATTATTTGAGTTTGTATGAAACGCTTCACACACGATCCGGAGCGGAGGCGGGGCGGTGCGGTACCGGGGCGGACCGCTGCGTGCCACTAGCGGGAATGCGAGTTGTATTTTTTTACAAAACTCTTAGCGTATTTCTAGTGTAAAGTGAGAAAAAATCTCAACGGATGTTAAAAGAAGCAATTCTTTGTCACTCTTGCTAGACATTATTGTACGCAGTCAATTATTTAAAGGTATCTCAAAGTCTCTGAATTATTTTATGCATTTCAGCGTTGCCAGTAACGCTTGCAATACACACACAAAGCGGGAATTCGCCCCCGCGCCGCCACCGCCACGCACCGCCCGCAATGTGAAGTCTCCCGGACCGCGTCCGCCACGCCTCGCCCGGCCAGATACCGCCTCCGCCGCCGGTGTGTGGCGGCTTTAAAACACACAAATACCTGTCTTGTGTAGCTATTTATCAGTGATAACATTGCTTTTTCACAAAGGCATTATTTTATGCACACAAGACTTTGGCAAAAATGTAATAAAATTATGAGTTTCTGTAGCCAGACTTACATGGTATGACTGAAAAAGTGGCTCACCTCTGGTTCAAAATTACTTGTGTATGGATGTTTGATGACAGGCGGGAATTCTGTGAGGAACTCATCCAACTTGGAGTTGATTTTGTTCCGGATGGTGCGAGCTGAGTATTCTTGCTTGTCTGAAGCCACCCAGCAAGGCACAATATTGTGGGCATCCACCTGAAAATTAGATTAATAATGATTTAGTGTTTTCTTTAATAAATATTTTTACATTTTCATTTCATCATCACTAGCCCATTGCTGTTTTTAACAACTTTGTATTAAAAAAAAAAATTACACATTTTATAGCCAGCCCCAAAGCAAGTTTCCTTCCTTGTGTTATGGGATTTTATGGATTTAATTGTATGGAGTTTACCACATATAAACACTATACATATAAACATTCAATACCTGACAAGGGATAGAACCTGGGACTCTGTGGTTTAGAGGCAAGGACTCTCCACCACAAAGGCAGACAAAATAAAAGGGTAAAGTGAGTGTCAAACCTATATTTTAGATAAAGAAGCATTTATTAAAAGTAAGCTTGAGATTTGTTTACTGAGAACAAACCTGTATTAATGGCACATCTTTCTTCATTTTCTTCTTAACACCATCTAGCCAGCCAAGAGGCACCCTCAGAGGATTGAAGTCACACACAACAGCCCCAATGTTGTGTTTCTCCACCCACTGAGGCAAAGCATCAGCCCCGCTACCCTCAAGCAAATGGAAAGATATGTTTAGCTTCTTGCATTCTGCTGCTACTTTTTCTAGACCTAATAATAAAATTGTATAATAATAAATAACAAGTTAGTTCTTACAACTATTAAATAATATCTAAGTAAGTATACTATATTTACTAATTTAATTTCTATTTTTTAAATTTTTAAACAGAACTTTTTTGGTTAGCTAGAATAATATCAAAATTACCTCTGAGTAAAAAATGGAATTGTCTTACGGAGGCTTCCAGATATTTCGCTATGATGCAGAAACACACATGAAGAGGAACTTCGTTTTTCAGAGCAAGTTTTTGCGCAAATATAAAAGCCCAGTTATCCTGAACCCGGCTGTCCCTGGACATCCAATAGACTATCCCTTCACATTTGTCTAATACAAGCTGTTCTTGGGATACAATTCTCACTCGTTTCTTGTTGAAATGGTATTGCAAAATTGATTCGGCAGTCTCCTCTCTTTTAGCTTGAATGCTTTTGATAAATCCTTGAAGATCATTTTTTGTCTCAGTTTCGTTACTGGTTGAAGATAATGATAATTTGGCTTTTTTCGGAGCTGATGCCATATTTACTAAAGTTGTTTTAAATATGAAACTACGATAAAATATTCTCATGAATTAACCAAAACGGCGAAACAGAACAGCGAAAGCAATTTGAAGTTATAGCCAAGCTTTAGTTAGCCCGCCATATTGTTTGAATGACGTTCTACTTTTTTTATTCACTCAAAGACAATGAAAATAGAACTATACTGCCATTTTTTTTATAAATGCACGTTTGAGTTTGGATGTTTGTTACCGAGGTTTTTTATCAATCGCGCAAAATCTACTGGACCGATTTTGATATAATGGAGGCTAGAAAACTACCGGGAATAGCACATAGGGTATTTTTAAATCCCAAAATTCCCACGTGGTAAAGCCCCGGTGAGCAGATGGTTAACATTTTTCCTGGGCTCTTTAGTTGCAGTTAGTAGACATGGGTAACTCCGGACTCGAAGATTTAAATGAGCCGATTCATTAGCCGGAGTCGAAACCCTTACTTAGTCCGAGCAATTCTTATCGACTCACGGGAGTTATTAGTCTTATTAGATCCGCGTTCCGCCGGGATTCGTTTCGTCGCGTTTGCCACTTGCGTCGCGACTCGCTAGCGCCAGCCGGCTCTCGGACTCGGGAGGAATCGGATAGCGTTCGGTTATAATAGAGTGAGATGCGAACTGATTTTTATAGAGAAAAGAACGAGACGAGACGGATATTTTTTTAAAAAAGAACAATTGACGGTGTATAAAGTCTTAGTGTGTATATAAAAGTTTTGGTTTATTTTTAAGTACGCCAATCTAATCCACATAAAAGTTTAATGTAGACCTATCTTTATTTTCATGAAAATTGAAAACAAATACTAATGTACAGTAAAATTACCTAAGTAGTATTAGATTGACAGTCCTAAGCCTGGAAAGTACGAAGGGAAAACAATTTACTGTTGAAACGGGTACCGAACGGAGTTGAACGGACGTCTGTGAGCGGGAGCCGATAAGGGAGTAGGAATCATCAGGAGGAGTCGGTACCGAATGCGGATTAAGATTCAGTGAGCCGAAACACGTCTCGGAATCGAGATTACCCATGTCTAGCAGTTAGTACTTATCAGTGTGACCGTTTTTGGTATTTTCAGTACTAATTTAGTATAATTGGGGCATCTCAGAATAATGTTAGTATAATTTTAGTACTTAACCAAATTTTAGTATAATATTGGTAGAATTTTAACTATTTTGTCTATTTTGGTATTTGTTTTTGGTATTTTCGCGTGTTTTCACGTAAAAACCCCTCCCACCCTCCTCCTGAAAATTTCGGAATTCCTCGGGTTTTTAAGAAATTTTTCAATTCTCGTGAATATTTCCAAGAAAGTTTCCCCTTTTTCCTTGAAACACATCACTACCCGTACGCTTCCTTCTTTTGCTCTTCCGCACAATTGTCTCCCGTACGCGTCCGTTTTTTTATTCGTAATTTGTTATTGAAATGTGTGTTTTATGTAGCATAATTCTGCAAATAATGTTAGTATAATTTTGGTATTTTTGAATTTTGCTTTTTAGTATTTTTTAGTACTGACAGCACTAAGTTTTGGTATTTTGTCAAATTTTAAAACGGTCACACTGGTACTTATTAGATTAGAGCCTCTCAACAAGTGGGTCTAAAAATGAAGATCCGTAGGAGAACTAAAGTAACCGACATAGCCCGCAAAATCGCGAAACTTAAGTGGCAGTGGGCGGGGCACATCGTAGAACAGCTAGCCGTTGGGGCAGACAAGTTCTCGAGTGGCGACCACGAACCGGAAAACGTAGTGTTGGCAGGCCTCCCACTCGGTGGACCGACGACCTGGTGAAGGTCGCGGGATGCGCATGGATGCGGGCAGCGCAGGACCGGTCGTTGTGGAAATCCTTGGGGGAGGCCTTTGTCCAGCAGTGGACGTCTTTCGGCTGAGAGAGAGAAGTACTTATTAGACGATGAAATGACTCCGAAACTCCGTTTTTCACATAACACCATAAGCTTTAGCTCAGCTCATCGGTTTTGCGAGTAGTAGGGGTAGGGCAGTAAAAGCCGCCACACACCAAAGGCGGAGGCGGAGCGGGTGCGGTATCTGACCGGGCAAGGCGTGGCGGACGCGGTCCGGGAGACTTCACATTGCAGTTTGCAGGCGGTGCGTGGCGGTAGCGGCGCGGGGCCGAATTCCCACTTTGTGTGTGTATTGCAAGCGTTACTAGCAACGCCAAAATTCATAAAATAATTCAGAGAAATTGAGATACCTTAAAATAATTGTCTGCGTACAGTCTGTCTATTAAGTCCTGAAATTAAATGATGGCGCCACTGATGTGCATGTAGCAACCCTATATAGTGTGACCAAAATAATTTTGATACATGCAGTTCGTTCAGGTAAAGCGAGCTAATAAATAAAACACATTATTCAGTCATATTGTTTCCGTTTTATTTACAGTAGGTACCTTGCTTATGAAAAGTTTTACTAAACATTTTTAATTTAACCAGAATAATGTTTTTAATAATGTTTGTTGCAATGGCTCTGGATAGGAAATGTTGGCGTATACAAAAGGAGGCTTATACTCAGCAGTGGGTCATGGAAGGCTGACGATGATCATGAATGTTCTATAGTTAAAATACTTAGGTTGATCACTTTCACTCATCATCGGAGTCCAAATATTCAACAACAAGAATCGTTTCGTTGCCGCTTTCATCAGCGGCACTCTCATCACTAAAGCTGCTGTCACCACTGCTGCTATCATCGCCTAAGCGAACAATCAATTCGTCTATATCTAGATACAGGTAACGTCCTCGCTTATAGTACTCTTTTTTGAGCGTCTCAACGTAATGGCAGCAGTTTTTCCATATTCAGATGTGATGCTGTAGAAGGCCTCTTCAACAAGTTGCTTCGTCGACTATGGGCCTAACTGTACTCTTTGGTTTTCCTAAAAAAAGGAATAAAAATTGTAACAGAATAGAAACAATAACTTATTTACAAGAAACAAATAATTTAAATTCAAAATTGATAGAAAACCCGAATAGACTGAGATGTACCATCATAATGTATCAAAAATTTATGATCATACTATAATATGACCTATTTACAATTTTAGTCTAACCTAAAAGTGTACGATGTAAACAATACCTTTTTTCTTTTAAAAATCGTAAATTCAGTATATTTGTAACTTCAGGTTGATAAAAAACAAACAATAACACGGTTACATACCCATAATATATGTTGTTCTCCCATAAATATCATCAAAATCTCACAAAATTCGTCCATCCTTGCACTCCGCAAAACATTGCTGTTTACTCATTTTTTAAACTTTTCTGTGTAGTTTGGTCTTAATTTATTGCAGTTTAATCAAAACAGTAAAAATACAAACGAAAAACAATTCAATATTGTTGACAGCATTGACAGCTAATGTACTACATACGTTTGGTGTTGCCAGACACATCATCAATGTTAGTTCATCGAACTTTAATGTCAGGACTTTATAGACAAGCTGTACACAGACATATAATAATTTAAAAAACAATTTTATTTCTGTGACTGCGTACAATAATGTCTAGCGAGAGTGATAAAGAATTGCTTCTTTTAACATCCGTTGAGATTTTTTCTCACTTTACACTTGAAATACGCAGAGTTTTGTAAAAAAGTACAACTCGCATTCCCGCTAGTGGCACGCTCCCGTACCGCCTCCGGACCGCATATGTTCAGTGTGTAATCTCTCTTTATACTTACTGACATACAACGTACATATCGCCTTCATCCCGGCCCCGCTCTGGTACCGCCACGCCTCCTGCCCGCTTACCGCGCGTCCTGTTTGTGTTGCCGGAGCGGTCCGCCCCGGTACCGCACCGCACCGCCCCCGCTCCGGATCGTGTGTGAAGCGTTTCATACAAACTCAAATAATACAAAAGGCACGCCAACGCTACCGAACCGCCTCCGCTTTCGGTGTGTGGCGGCTTATGGTTCGAATAGACCAAACATGGTTGCGTATATTGTTGAGAAGAGCAAATAAAAGGGTTTCCAAAATTAAATTTTATTAGTACTAGTCATCGGTACATCATTAATAGATGAAGAGGATGCAGGAAAATAGATATTTCTCAAGTAATCACTGCAAGGATGGCAGAAAGGCCTGTCGACGTTTGACTTCATGCACTCCATGGAACAGAACACGATCAGTTTGCACGACTTGCATCTTATTGTGTCTTCTTCGTTGGGCAGAATGCACTCGAAACACACGTTGAACTTATCCTGTGAATTATTGAGAAGCGTACCTTACTGTGAGAATTGATTCAATCTAATGTATATGATGTAGATGATGTATGATCAACTTCTAGCAATGATGAAAAAATAGATACACATACCTATCTAAAGAAAAGATTCAAGGATATTTTGTTGCTTTAACTTTTTATAAAATGGAATAAGAAAATTGATAGAATAGTTAGGTACGGACATTTGAAAAGCATAAACGTTTTTCTACCTACCTACCCTTGAAAAAAAAAAATTGCTTACAGCTTTTGATGTAAGTTCGGGTTTTACATACGGCCTTTTAAGGGGCACATTTTCTGCCAGATTATTCCCTGAAGTGTAGTCCCTTAAAATTATGGACACCTCATATTCTATTCCATTTTTGGTAGGAGCAGTAAGTTTTGGTTCCTTTAAATTTTCTTTAAACCTCTTGTTGTAAAACATGACCATACAAAGTAAATGTCTCAAGACGCGGTTATTTTTGTACATTTTCTGTCTAGTGGTCTTCAAAATGTCCCAAACTTCGAGACAGCGCTCAGGGGTCAGCCACAGACCTACGCACTTTTTATCTTTATCTTTATGTTCTTTCAGTATCATATTCCATTGACGATGTTGGAATCTAAAAAGTAGAAAAAATAATTAGTGTAGTTACTACCTAATTACTAATTGGGGACGCTTGCGCAAGCACCAGACGGGTGATTGATCAGTCCTCTCATTCCGAGACCATTTCACCCAGTCAATCTCCGTGGCCCAACGGTCATCACGCCGGACTGCCCGGGTTCGATCCCCGGTCGGGTCAAGATGGAAAATGATCTTTTTCAGATTGACCCGGGTCTTGGATGTTTATCTATATATATGTATTTGTTATAAAATATAGTATCGTTGAGTTAGTATCCCATAACACAAGTCTCGAACTTACTTTGGGGCTAACTCAATCTGTGTGATTTGACCGTATATATTTATTTATTTATTTATTTATTTAATCTTTGAACTCTTATAACTTTTGCCAAAGATTTTTTAAGAATATCTACTCGTTTTTTTTTTGGATTTTTTGAGCATCTCTGATGCAATATTAGTACTAAAGTACTCTCATATAGAAATAAGATATGGCGAAAATATTCCATGCGAGCATGGGTATTGGTGTTAGGTGACGCATGCCTAATGCGTTTCAATAGAAATTGGATATGGTGAAGATTTTCGATGTGCAGGATTGAAATGCGATAGCTCAGTTGGAAGAGCAAGGTCGTATAAAGACCTGGTCGCGGGTTCAAGTCCTGCTCGCATGGAATATTTTCGCCATATCTTATTTCTATATGAGAGTACTTTAATATCTACTCGTACTAGTATAAAAGAACTAACATCCTACACTACTTCGCCCAAGTGTTACTTACTTGTCGATAATGCATACAAGTTCCTTTATAAGTTTAGCTTGTAGCCATCGTACGTACAGCATCCTGGCACAGTCGGTCATCAGCTCCTGCGCCTGCTTGTAGTCCTCGACGGTGAAGACTCCAGTGGCGGCGCTGGCTGTCTTCACTGGCGATTTCTCTTTCTCTGGCTTCTCTTTTTGAGGTTTAGCCTTGGGGTCTGCTTTTCCTGAGATGTGAACATAGAGAATTTTATGCAAATCTCGGCGCAGATAACCGCACTAGCACACGCAGAAAGATTTGTGATTGTTAATGTAAAAATACTCTCATAACATTATTACGTTTCGGGAGCTTTGCAGCCTCCCGTGGTCGTAACCAAACTGCAAAGCTCCTAAAATATCAGCCGCTATAAGTAATGAAAGCGCAAATAAAAATACTTTGTTTTCTGCTAGTGCTGTCCACTAAAGTGATAATATCGCAGTATTATTCCTTGTTGATACAGCAATGGTACAATGGTACAGCTACTTAAACCCCAGCGAAGAAATTCACAGGCTTGGTTTTAGAGGTTATATTAACATGGATAATAGAGCCACCTGCCTGTACAGTCAAGCCACCTTTACAGTCAACTGCATATCAAACATATAAAGTTGCCCAGCATTCTTATATTTAGCTATAATAGTACTATAGTGGTGAATTTGCAATAAATTTGGATTGGTTGCTGGGCTTTTGAATGTACGCTAATAAATTAAATATCAGGCTCACCGCTTGCCGTCGCTGGCTTTGCACTAATGTTTTCTAATTCAGAGGATTTTTTTTTCATAAAAACGAACATATTTTGGTATATTTCCTCATTATCTTTACATTCTATTAAAGGATCAGCGCCGAAAAGAAGCAAATTGGTGATCTGAAAAATATGATCCAACAAGTGACGTCAATTTTTGTATACCTAGGTACACTTAATTAGGTACCTAAGTATGTATATCCGAACACACCCCATGTATCTGCGATTTTTCGTAGCTTAGAAGTTTTGAGTTTTTGTTGAAGGAGTATTTTCGAATTTTGTTACTGGAGTACTTAACAATATCATAAATCAGTTGGGTGGGGGAATAACATCATTATATACAAAAAGGCCCTGTGCATCAACCCGAAGGATGTTGTTTTGTCATGTGACTGGCCCGCAAACCACCACGCTACACCAATATTCACTGATATAAATCTCAATTTGCGGATCAAAATATATCATATAACTTTAATATACTTACTAACCGTTTGCAGCCGTTCCATCGGGTTTGCAGTTCTGAAAAACGCGGGAGAAAATGTCTTGACCAGAATAGTCTGGTTAGAATCGTTAATGACACCGTTCAGGTTAGTGTTAGGGCTCTCGATGAAGGTGTCCAGAAAGAAGGCCCCCTTCGACATCGCTATGTCAACGGCAGAACGTCCTTTGAATTGCAACATTGGGTCACATCTGTATTGCAACAGGAGGTCTACGATATTTTGCTGTAACTGTACGAATGTTTTCAATTATTAATTTAAGATATTTATCCAATGATCAAAATAAAAATGTATGATTGTAAATAAATAAGTAGGTACCGTAATCGAATACTTAGTAGGAACTATTACATTACGGAATTTATTTGATACTTGTACCTATTTCGATTTGTTTTAATATCTTTGATTAGAGAGTCAGAGTAGAGAAAGAATCATTTCCTGATCTACATATGGTTTTCGACTGTCTGTATATCGTAGTGAACGAAGTGTCTTTTAATGAATCATAAATTATTCATAAATATAATCATAAATCATAAATTATTAGATATATGTAACTTTAAATGTAGTTTATGACTTGTTATTTATATATTATATAAATTACGTGTACCGTATTTTTGTGAACTCTTAATTCTTTAATTCTCCAATCAAACTTTTTGCACTACCTGCTACATGTTACTGTTTGTACATCACCCAGTTGGTTGACTGGTAGAAAAAGCCCCAGGCTTTAAGTCCGCCTTTTACTTTTGTAATAAAGTTAAATAAATAAATAAAATAAAAATAATTACTTAAATAAAACAGATATTTACCTCAACTTCCATCTCAATATCCGTTTTCTTTGCAAGCATTACATGCAATAAAGTTGGTCCGGGAATTTCTTCACCTTGATTGAAATACTGCAGCCGGTGATTTGTGTCACTGCCACATTCAAGCAATGTACGAACTAGGTCCAAATTATTAAGCGTCAATGGTTGAGATATTGCTACATCTAGAGGAGTGTAACCAAACATCTAGTAATTTAAATATTTCATTAGTATTATTATAACCTACATTAAATAAATCATTTGCTTTGTACTTATCAATATATTACATGTGGGTATGTTTCATTCACATCGGCGCCGTGTAACACTAACTGAAGAACAAGATCTGGACAACCCGCAAACACCGCCATTAAAAGAGCAGACTGGGGAGTCTTTACTAAAGTGGGCTTGGCTCCATCAGATAGCAGTTGAAGAATCGTATACATTATTTTTGACAAACTGAAAAAATAAAGTTTGAAAGTAAATAGTGATTATTTACCACGGTTTGATATTAAGTTGATTGTAAGTACTTACGCTTCACTCTTTAGTTTATCAACATCGTCAAGTGAAGAAATATCTTTCTCAGAAGTTCTATACATCGCTTCTTTACTTGGCTTTGTTGTCTGTTTTAAAACTTTAGATGCAATCTTCTTAGGAGTTGCCTTGTCTCCTTTCTTTAATGGTTCTTCTTCATTATCTACTCCTATTGTAATGTCACCAATGTCAAATATGTAAGTAGTTGCATTTGTTATACTTGGAAGCACAAAAAGATCATTTATTGCAGATATATACTGTACATTGATTCTATTGTAGGTCTGTTTGTCATCAGAAATCGACTCGGCTGAAACGACTTCCGGTATGCCAGGTGGCATTGATTGATCCTGTTTTTTCTTTGGCGCTTCTTTTAAAGATAGGGCTGATTTTTTCGCACTTTTTAGTAATTTACTTGGAGCTTTAGGAAGTCCTGCGGTATATTGGAATATAGCATCACGAGATATATTCCATTCATCAATCTCCAACGCAGCTACAAAGGAATCAAATCTACTTGTTAGTTTTTTTTCTGTGCCTGTACTAATAACGATTTACAGAAAATAGAAAAATAAAAAACTTACCAGGCGATACGATAGGGGGAGGTACAACTGGTGGAGGGGTCAAAGCTTGTATCATCTCGCTTGGTGTTACGTCTTTCTCGGTAAAAAGGAACCGTAGGATTGCCATACCGAGAGGAGTACAACATGAGTCATTATAGCAGTCCACATTAGCACCAGCTTCCACTAAGAAATGGATTATGTCCGTTTGATCTCCGAACTGTAAATGTACAGAAATGATTATGTATTATTAAGTATACATTATTCTCATAGTTACATACTTAGATCTAGAAGCAGTAGTTGCTTATGATTTTGAACATACTTCGTTATATTAGTTCTCTAATTAGAGGTTCATTAAATACTTACAGTAGCGTACATGAGGGCAGAGTTCCCTTTGCAATCAGTGACACTGGGACAGACATCGCTATCATTGATTAGTTGGGTTACAGTCGGTACATCTCCCAAAAAACTCGCCATCAATAATGTTCTGTATAATATTTGTAAACAATATTACAGAACAATAATAATAATTAATAAATGCCTCTTTGATCGGAAATAAAATAAAGGTTCTTGTAAGGATTAACACTTAACACATCGCTCCGAGTCCATTGAACAAGACGTCACGTGCATAAAAAATATCCAGTAATTTTAATTTAATAATGTATATATAGTTATACAGAGAGTCACATTTACCTGCTGTCCACTTCATACTTTCCAGGGGGTTTGAACACCTTCCGATGTCCAGACATTATGCAGAGCATATCTACCGTTGACATTTCCTGACACATACGCTGATCTTCATGTTTGTAGCAGTGTCGCATCATGTCAATCATCAGATCTTCATTATTCCAAGCGTAGTAAACAAGAGTGTCCCCAGACATAGCAGTTGGATCTCCGATACTCATTTCGGTCTAAATAAAGGTATTTTAATAATTTCATCAGCAGAATTTAGTTTAGGTCTACCTACTTTCTTGGGTTTCTTGGATTTTCCAATCTATTTCCCCAGATTCAAGAGATTTATTTATTTATTTATTTATTTATTTATTTATTTAGCTTAAGGCACGCATACAGTGTTTACATATAGTATTATATAATAAATTACAGTAACATGTAGTTTACTTCAATATGTAAATACCAATTATCAGCGAGCACAACTTTTACCAATAATACAATTCGCTGCCGTAAATGGAAGAAAATAATGATAAAATTAAAAAGTATCACTTATGTAAATACCAATTATCAGCGAGCACAACTTTTACCAATAATACAATTCGCTGCCGTAAATGGAAGAAAATAATGATAAAATTAAAAAGTATCACTTATGTAAATACCAATTATCAGCGAGCACAACTTTTACCAATAATACAATTCGCTGCCGTAAATGGAAGAAAATAATAATAAAATTAAAAAGTATTACTTATGAAAAAGCTTATAAAATAATATAAAAGGTGTAAGCCATAAAATTTTCAAAGGACTACAGTTTTAGTTCTTTATCAATGTTTTTCAGTATTTTACGTTTGAATGTATTGCGGTTGTCGTGAAGAATATCAATTTCGGGAATTTTATTGTTTATTTCATTGTATGTAGTGCATATTCTAGCTAGAGGTTGATGTATGCCAAGGTTTGTTCTAGAGTATGGTAGGGTGAAAGTTTTAGTTATGGGTTTGCGAGGATATTTAAAAGGAACCGTAAAATTGATTGAGTTTAATATTTCAATAGAATTAACTTTATTATGAAGAATATTATGTAAGAAAATGAGATCTGAGATAGTACGTCGTGTTTTAAGACTGGTTATATGAAAGAAGGAAAGACGTTGCTCGTAGGGTTGACTGGGAGCAATACTGTGAGTAACGCAGGCCAGGTGCCTGGTGAACGCGCGCTGGATACTCTCTATTCTCTGTGACGCAGCGGCGTAGACTGGATTCCAGGTTACAGAAGCAAATTCGAGGCGACTACGTACCAAACTGTTATATAGGATTATTCGGCACCTAGATTTAAATCCTTTTAATGTACGTTTTATAAAACCAAGCATTTTTGCACTATGGTTTACTATGTTGTGTATATGTGTCGCAAACTTAAGTTTCTCGTCTAAAATTATTCCCAGGTCTCTAACTTCTGAAGCGTTACAAAGGTTTTCTCCATTCAGTGTATAATTACTTTTAATCACATTTGTTTTTTTTGTAAATCTGATATAAGTACACTTGCTGGGGTTCAGAATCATACCATTTGAAGTACACCAGTTATTAATACTATCTAAGTCTTCTTGGAGGAGTTCTATATCATTCAAGGTTTTAATGGTGCGGTAAATTTTCAGGTCATCTGCAAATAAGGAAACTTTACTATGATGTATATTATTTGTAATATCGTTGATGAAAATTAGAAATAAAATCGGCCCTAGGTGAGATCCCTGAGGGACTCCAGATTCTGCATAAAACTGTTTTGACTCATGACCGTTGACTACTACAACCTGAGTTCTTTTAGTAAGGTATGAATTGAACCAGTCCAGCAAGGAGCCTCCTATACCATAAGCTCTCAATTTTTTAATTAAAATAGTATGATTCACTTTATCGAAAGCATTGCTGAAATCGGTGTAAATAGTGTCGATTTGCTCACCAGAATCAACTCTACGAGAAATATCAGATACCATCGCAACTAGATTTGTTTCTACTGACCTGCCCTTCCGGAAACCATGTTGAAAATCAGATAAATCTTTTTCGATATGTTGGTAAATATGCGGGTATAAAAGTGATTCGAATAATTTTGAAAAACAAGAAAGGATTGATATAGGTCGATAGTTTTTTACAGAAGTAGTATCACCTTTTTTGTAAACCGGAACAATCCTACCAGTTTTCCACTCATCCGGGAAAACTCCGTTTATCAAAGACTGATTGAAAATTATGGTTAATGGCAAGGTTAGTGCTCTTCGACATCTGTTAACAAATAAGGGAGGTAAATTATCTGGACCGGGACCTTTTTGGATATTTATTTTTTTTAACGCTGTAGATACCTCTTCTTCGGTTATTTTAATTATGGACGTAAAATTATTGCTAAAGGGAGTATTAGTATCAGATGGGCTAGGAGTTGAAGTTGAATAAGCAGAGGAGAATTGATTTACAAATAGGTTTGCAATGTCTGTTTCTGTATCTGCAGTAATTTCATTTAAATTCATTTTGGCAGGTAATGATGACATTCCTTTGCGCTTGTCTTTAACATATCTCCAAAATAATTTAGGATTTTTACAGATATTGTCTTCCATTTTTTGTTTATAGTTTTTCTCGCATGAGGTTATTAATTTGTGACAGCGTTCCCTAAGTAAATCAAACTCAATTTTGTCTCGTGGGTTTTTATACTTTTGGTATTTTGTGTGTAGTTTATTCTTTTCTTTCAAAAGTTTTATTAGGTCTTTGCTAAACCATACTGGAAATTTAGATAATTTAGGGTTGCGCTTAGGAACATACTTATCGATAGTTATTCTTAATTTATCGTAAAATACTGAAACCATTTGATTAACATCTTCAATACTAGAAAATAGCTCTTGCCAGTTTATATTTATTAAATCTGAAATAATTAACTCGTAATCTGCTTTATAAAAGTTGTAGCCTGAGCGGTTATTAGGACGAAGAAATGTTTCATTATTATAAGTAGTTGTGGAAATATATAAGAAAATATGAAATAGTATCAGTAGTAAGTACATTTACCTCTTTAGGTTGGGGCAGAGCATCAATAACAACCAGCTCTTGGATGTCTCCCTGGTAGTAATCCCCCTGGAAAAGCTTGACATCGCACAGCTTGCTGGCCTGATCGGTGCAGTGTTGAGGATACAGCTTTATCCACTTTTCCATTGCTATTTGCGGGTCACAGCCATTTTGTTTCAGCAAATCTATCGCGCTGTTTATTTCACCGATCTACAAAATAAGTGTGGTACTTGTAGAAATTATGATCATATTCAAAGGTTTATTATTATATATTAATTCAGACTTGGATTTTCCAAGGGGGTAGATAGAAGGCATTTAGGGCAGGCAACATCCTCATTCCTCACAAATTCACAAACTCACATCCAAACTTTCGCATTTATAATATTACGAGTAGTAGGAGAAAAAATGTGAATTATCCAATGAACATCATCATCTCCAGTGGAATTGGCAAATTTAGATTTTTTTTTTACCAGTATTTGGCCACATACACCGACACTATCGTTGGTCTACTCATTGAGATCTTGCAAGGTACAGAAGGAAGGCCAAGGCCAGTTGGGACATGTTAAAAGATGCCAATGATGAAAGAGTGACACACAGTGACTGAGTTAGCAGCGAGCAGCTGTCGGTGCGGTTCGACGAACTGTCGCGCCAGCTCGCCGCGCGTGAGGTCTGGCACGACGCTGTTGGAGTCCGGCCGCCACGCCAGCCGCACCAGCCGCATGCCGCGCCACAGACTCAAACGAATATCCTTAAAAACGATAACTATTCAATGATGAAAGAGTGACACACAGTGACCGAATTAGCAGCGAGCAGCTGTCGGTGCGGCTCGACGAACTATCGCGCCAGCTCGCCGCGCGTGAGGTCTGGCACGACGCTGTTGGAGTCCGGCCGCCACGCCAGCCGCACCAGCCGCATGCCGCGCCACATACTCAAACGAATATCTTTAAAAACGGGAACTATTCAATGATGAAAGAGTGACACACAGTGACCGAGTTAGCAGCGAGCAGCTGTCGGTGCGGCTCGACGAACTGTCGCGCCAGCTCGCCGCGGGTGAGGTCTGGCACGACGCTATTGGAGCCCGGCCGCCACGCCAGCCGCACCAGCCGCATGCCGCGCCAGAGACCCACGTCCGCGTATGAGAAGTTCGTCTCCACGCCTGGGCCGTAGCGGATGTTGTTGGAATATAGACCCTATAGACATTTTGAAGATGAGTACACGGTCTTTTATAAACTTTCACCAATTTTGTGAGTTTAGGTGCTTTATTATATGGCGTCTTTATTCTCTAATGTTCGTCAGGTGGCGAGCAAGCCTCTGTCATTCATATATGCTTCTTGATGAGATATATCATAAAGCATTGATATAGGCATTTTTTTTAATTGAAGATATGAGAGATGAGGTCTACGATGTAGCGAGCTTACCCAGAAGCAGCCTATTCACTACAAGAGCGAGTACCAAAGCTTCTTTTAAATTTCTACTATTTAAAAGGGCAAGAGTTAGTACCTAGTACAAATCTTTGTGAATAGGCTAAATAATTTTGATATTTTTAACGATGCTAAGGTAATTAATTTCGGGTAATAGTTAATGCAGTAAAATGATTTGAACTAAGTGCTCAAGCTAGCTCACCGTGAACACAATACCGTCAGGATACGACATGGTTCCGTAGCCATGCATGTCGTTGCAGAAGAAGTGCCCTTCGTACGTGGTGTGGACGCCGTCGAACCCTGAATAGCGCCAGCGGTAGTCCCCAAGCCCGTGCATGGTGTCTCGGAGGAAACTACCTGTGTACCATTCTATAGACTGGCAAAAGAAAGAGAAGTCCGTAAGTTGTCTGTCACGTTGCAAATTTTTCCAGGAGTATTTGCCTCATGGTGAATCTTGGGCAAATTCCCACCAGGAAGTATTTGCCATATGGCATGTTCTGACTGACAATCGTATTCGTACCTAGATGAAACGTATTGCCGGGTACATAAGACTCTCTCTTGGATCTCGCAACACATCTTTAGTTTTTGTAGTTTTATTTTAATTCAAAACTGAAACATGCGATATCTAAACGGAATTCGCGAATTGTCTCTGCGTAGGTCCTGGTAAAAGATAGGTGGTAGTATCAGAATCAGAGGTTCAGCTACATACATACATTAGAAGATCTCTTTCTCACCTTTGCCCCAAACCAGTGATGTTCCCCACTCCCTCCCTTTCTGTCCCTCTCGTCCTTTTCTCCTATATAATATTCATCGTACGGCCAACTTTTGTCCGCGTATGTTTTAAAACGTAAGTACGGCGAAGTCATGTTTTTAAATTATTTAATCATATTATATTTACAATACTGTATAGAGGTATATGCATTCCGGTTTTGCCTACAGTTTATTTAAAATAAATCAATAAAATCAATAATAAATCAATGCAATAAAATGCAAGCCAAACTACTTTTGGCAATTGAAAAAGGGTTTTAATTTAATAATAAATAAATGTAAAATGACATTTGTGAGTTATGACCAGTTGTGACAAATATGATGTCATTTTGTGAATATATTTTTTTGTCAGATCGTCAGAGAAATAGGGATGATGATTGGGTAAAAAATAAAATAAATGATGCTATTTAAATAATGAAACAAAATAATTGAATGTCACTTTAATTGATCAATTTTTTTTATAACATGCATGGTTTACTATTTTTTAGTTCTAATTAAAGTATAATGGGAATGCTTTTTGACTCCATTAAAAGTGACGTCACTGTTGAGTACTGTCATACAAATCCCATATAAATTATTGTTTTTGACATTTAGAAAAAAGTATCTAATTTGACTTGTTGTCATCTACCCTATTATAACTGTCTTTTATAAGGTTGTCTAAAGGTCAGATCATGGAAGTAATAAGTACTTACGTACGTAAGTAATATATTTAAAAAAAATATATTTCTGTGGTAAGTAAGTACTTATTACTTCCATGGGTCGGATCCATAGAGCAACACGGACTCCGCCGCGCGCGGAAGTCCTTGTTGCTCGAAGGTCGGATCCCGTGATTAAAATTTATTTCAGTGCCATTTCTGTGCATGATTATGGTGATTTTTGTCAGATTCCTAGAGCAATAACTGTCTTCTCAACTTTGAGGTCAAATCCCATGATTATAGAGAAAATCAATAGGATGTATATTCCAGGGTCCACCTATGAAGAAAACATAGAAATCTTGGAATTAGTTTCCATAGACGACCTCTGTGGCCAAACGGTCATCACGCCGGACTGTCATACCGGAGGTCCCGGGTTCGATCCCCGGTCGAGTCAAGGTGGAAAATGATCTTTTTCAGGTTGACCCGGGTCTTGGATGTTTATCTATTTGTTATAAAATATACAATCGTTGAGTTATTATCCCATAACACAAGTCTCGAACTTTGGGGGTAATTTATTTATGATATAGGAAAAACTTTTGTATACCTGGGAGTATTTGGGTTGAAACAGAACTAAAAACACAATTAACAATTGTATAAAAATATGTATTTATTTACCTAAATCTATTTACATAGTAAAAATAACAAAATTATGGAGACATCATGTAGTTTTAAAGAATCATTCATTAGTCATCACTTTTACTTGTCAAAAGAATGTAGTGTTTAACACAAAGATTACGATTTAAATCTTTGGTTTAACAGCAACACCGCATGCACGTTGATTTGGATTTCATAAAATATGTGTATTCCTGTAAAAAAGTTTGGATTTATTATATTTGTTAAAGTGTTAATATAAATTGCATTAAGAGCGTTACGTTACGAGCATATTTCTACAGCATTGTAGGTAAAATAAAGAAATGGTAGAGTTATAAAGTAAAACTTGATTGTAAATTCTAACTAATATTATAAATGCGAAAGTGAGTTTGTTTATTTATTTGTTACATCTTTACGCTATATCTACTAAACCAAACTTCCCGAAATTTTGCATACACATAGGTGGAAGTACTGAGAAGGACATAGGGTTACTTTCATCCTGGAAAAAAGTACTGTTCATCTGGGAATTCACGCGGGCGAAGCCGAGGGTAAAAGCTAGTCTACTAAAATTACGAAATAAAACAAACCAATAAAAAGGCGGCTCCCAGCAGCAACGCCTTATGTTTGGGCTGGACCGTGGCGTTCGGAACCTGGATGGTGGTGACGAAGCTGTTCAGGTCGCGATCCCAGCCGTGGGATATCTTGCCCACTTCGCGGAGCAAGTCGCCCGTCATTATCTAAAATTTATTTAAAAAAAAACACACATATTCACATTTCTATGCATTACATAATTAGTGCATAATATAGAGATTATTTCTTCTTGAAAGGAAACATTTAATATTTGGAAAGTGTACAACAAGAACTAACAATCCCGATTATAATGTAATAGTGCTTCTTCTACTCATCCTCTAAAATTAATTTTATTGACTTTCTCGGTGTAAAGCTTTCTATGCACTCTCTCCCAGTAGAGATATCCCTATGACCATTAACCACGAGTATTACCTTAAATTCAGAGAGCATCAGAGCACTCCGCTGCAAAACAGCTGGACCTTCGAGTGCGAACAGCACCTGGTCATTAAGGTCCCTCACGAGGAAGGACGGCACCACCCACGACCACCGCTGCACCACCCGACCCACGTAGTCGCCAGGGGGAGTTATTACTTTCATTTCCTGAAACATATATATTTGAAAAGAACAAAAGGTTATCATGAAACAAAAAGTTAAGTAGAGAGTAAACCTATATCTATCTCATAAAACTGTTACTGGTTTATGTCTGGTCTACACATAGGAGATAGTGACGATACACTCGTATTTATGAAATCCTTTTGAAGTGACTAGTATACAGTAGAATCTTAACAATATTAAATGAGGCAGCAGTACCTGAAGGCGCGCCCGGAGCCGCAGAGGCAGCGCTGCGTCTACGACTCTCTGTGGTGTCTAAAACAGAATCTAAAACAGCAGTACCTGCAGTCGACAAGGGAAGCAGCAAGAGGCCGCAGCCAGCCTCCTCTTCAGCACCATGGCCTCCTGCCGCGTGCTATCATGGAGGTGCATCATGAAGGCCCGCCCGGAGCCGCAGAGGCAGCGCTGCGTCTGCGACTCTTTGTGGTGACTACGGCAGAATCTAATGCAGCAGTACCTGCAGTCGACAAGGGAAGCAGCAAGAGGCCGCAGCCAGCCTCCTCTTCAGCACCATGGCCTCCTGCCGCGTGCTGTCGTGGAGGTGCATCATGAAGGCCCGCCCGGAGCCGCAGAGGCAGCGCTGCGACTGCGACGAGGTCTCGCTTGCGATGTACAGCGCCTCCCCGTGCGGAACCCGCACTATGTAGCGGTTTTCTGACTCCACTTTTGAGATTACTGGTGAGGAAATTTATAAAATTAAAGTTTGTTTATGCCAAAGTTATTAAATTGTTCTTTCTCTTTTGAACAAAACCCGTGTTCTTTAACTAATACATAACAATACAGAAATTACAAAGTTTATGTGTGTGTGTATGTACTAATAAATTGTTTATGTGTAGTTTTCAGGGTTGAAAGTTGTTAAATTTTAATTGAATACCAAGACGATATCAGGAAATCAATAATAATGATTTTTCCATCACATGTTAATTAAAGGCTTATTAATGAAGTACCTTGTTAACTACTATAAAAATACCATCCTACTCCTTCGAAATTCAGAAAGGTATTTATGGAACATAGAAATATTTTTCAAGAAAGCACTTAATAATTCAGTAACATGGAAACCTAATTGGCACATTTCCCCTTTTTACTTTATTTTCCTTGGAAAATATCAAAGCTTTTACTCAACAACGTTATTATATAATTGGGTTTCTTTTCATAAAAACATGAATATTTTTATGTTATTTCCTAACAAACAAGAAGATACTTTTTGAACAGAATTACTAGAAATTTTATTACGCAACTTGAGATACTTGTTTCCATGGAAGTAATAAGTACTTGTTGTACAAAGTACTTATTACTTCCATGCTTGTTTCTTAACAATATAATTATTTTGGCAGAATTATAAGCACAGTTGAAAAATGGTAACTATTGTTTTTGATGCGAGATATTGAGCAGGATTGTATCTTCTAGAATGGTATCTTCAGAGAGTCGTTCAGTATTCGTAAAATCATGTTTATATATAGGATGAAATTGATAGACAGATCAACTCTTTATTGCACCATTTATGAAAAAAATATACAAAAGTTGTAAAAAGTAAAGGCGATTTTTTCCAGCCAACCTATATCGCTTTCTCAAAAAGTCGGCAGCGATCAGTGACCTTTTTAGGGTTGCTGGTGTCCATGGTCTGCGGTGATTGCTTACTATCAGGCAACCCGCAAGCTCGTTTGCCTACTATGCTATTAAAAAAAAAAACTTTAGGAAATGAAATCGAGTATTTGCCTTTGTTGTAAGCACTCACAATCGTCTATCTCAACGGTCTGCTGAATGAGCAGGCTGGTGACGCCGATAAGGAAGTCCAGGCCGTGCACCGGGATGAACTGACCGCGAGGGTTGCCGCGCCAGTTCTCCGTGGTGACCGGCAACTCGGCCCGATAGCTGTCTATGATCATAATGAATTTGATTTATTTCTTGGCTCGGTTTCTTGCTCTTTCCTGAAGTATGTCAAAACTGCAAAGAATTTTGCGAAAACTTTGTGATGTTTGACACAAAAACTAAGTGGCGATTTCTATTACTTTCGGTACAGGAATTTTCAACAAAAGCGGAGTCTCGATTTTAAATATTTTACAGATCTATGCATGCAATAATGTGACTAACATTTACGTAAAAATCGTCATGCGATATACCGATAAATAATTGTGTGTTTCAATTTATAATGTTTTGCAGATACACGCTAGCGTCAGGTTTTTATTTTTTTGTTATTATGGATATTTTATAGAAACGGATTAATTAACTTACCATTAGGCTGTGGCTGCACACTAATTACCAAGTCAGGTTTCAACGCAGATCCGTCGTCTGGAATATCATGGAAACAATAATTCACTTGCTTAGACCGATTAAAAAAATAATAAAAAGGTAAGATTAACAATGTGCTACGATGGCTACAAACGCTACCCATGATTGCTACGAACCAGAGGTCTACGAAGGCCTACGTCGTAGACTCACAAGTCTACGACGACACGCGGCTGCGTCGCGTAGCGTGCTACGACATACCTTTATAAAATTGATTTATTGCATCATTTTATTTTAGCATACAATAGGGGACCGGACAAATTTTTTTTTTATGCTTCTTTGAAATTTATCACATTAATAAAATCATCCGTAAAAGAATCACATCCTTAACCAAAGTATTTCCCAAGATATTGCAAAAAAACAATTCACATTTTAAAGCGATGTTTGGACGATACCAAAACGCCCCTAACTAAACGTACATTCATATGACGTCACGCGTAGAAAATAGACTTTCCCTAAAAGTTTGAACTCTAATAAATTAGCTCTGGAGAATACACTCGTGCTGAAAAGTCGCAAAATGTGTTTAATTATATGTATTCTATCATAAAATTACATAAACTTCTCATACCTTGTCTGGTCACTTATTGGAGGATCCAGACTAACAAATGTGTTATGTGGTTCCAAGTTTCTCATATTTTAATAAAATTTAAAAATTATAAATCCGTGCCACAAATAAAACTTACGAGCTAAGCTAAGCGATATCAGTCACACGCGTCAATTTACAATTTCTTGCGAAATAGTATATTACAGTATTGAGGTATTTTTTCCAATATTTGTCATAGCTTTGGTATGATCTTGGTATGTTTATAAGCATTATTATACGCAGCGTCATAAATAAAATAAAATAATAATAAAATGCATGGTACACAAACATTAATTGTTACTGCCTAACAATCTGATAAAATAATTATCATTGTACTCACCTGAGGTTGCCGCCGGGTTATCAACTCCGTTATCATTTTTTTCTTTTAAGTATACCACGTCACTATTAGACATCACAAGCCAGTAACAAAACTTAAAAAAAAGAACACAATATCCCCAAAATGGGAGCGCGTTTATATTTTTTATTTATTTTTAGATTCAATTTGAGTTGTGCTGTGTTGTATATGGTGATTGTCACAACACTGAGTTATCGATATTTCGAGTGTACTTATCGGTTATCGGCAAGATATAATTATTAGGATTTATCAATCTTGTTTGAGCGTCTGCACTGCAATTTCTTTATTGTAATTATATCATTGATAAAAATAGCTTAGATATTTTTCAGAAATTTTAGGATTAAATCCTTCGATGCCTTTTTTTTCATTGTTTATGTCTCTGGTACTCCCAAAGAAGGAGAAGGTAGAAGTCTATGGCGCTCTTTCGTTTCGGAGGCCAAGATCCACTTTGGGGTCACTGTGCCAGCGGAGTAAGTAAGTACTCGTACTTCTAAAGATTGGTGCCTTCAATCAATTTATAATATACTAACTTTCGCCCGCGGCTTCGCCCGCGTGAATTTCCCACGGGAACAGTGCTTTCCCGGGATGAAAGGTACCCTATGTCCTACTCCGTACTTCCAGCTATGTGTATGCGAAATTTCAGGAAGATTGGTTCAGTAGATAAAGCGTGAAGAGGTAACAAACAAACCAACAAACAAACTCACTTTCGCATTTATAATATTAGTTAGGGTTAGGATTAGGATTAAGTACTAGCCGTGTTCTGCGCGTGCGCTCCAGAAGGAATTTCGGAATTCTATGTAGTCTATAGCGTTCCTCATTATTTCTTCCTCATTGCTGTCATACACAAAAAGAATTTTCAAAACCGGTAGTTCCTGAGACTGGCACGTTCAATCAAACTCTTTCAGGTTTATTATACTTATTTGTATAGAATCAAAGTTACTCAGAATACTGGATAAGGATCACCTAATTAGGGATAAAAAATAAAAACACGACAGCTATTGAAAACCATTTATATTAGTGTGTTAGAGTAGTTACTTAAACTTTTATGAGTTAAGTGATAACATTCAAGTTTAAATTAACGGTAATATTCACCGCCGTATTATATTACTTCTTAAACATTCATTAATAGTCTATCTAACCGTTCCTTTCATGATTTTAATTATGTTTTATTTTTAATACAATTTTAAGAATCTAGGGAGTTGCGACACACAGTCGGCGCTTCCGGAAACACGAAGCTAAAGGACCGGAAGACTTAGAGTGATAACATACACTCCATAAAGACAATTTAAGGTAAACGCACACTATGGCGCTCCGTCATCAATCTTTATATGAAATCGTACCCAACTGCACGCGTGCGCACTTATCCGCGGAGCTTTTTCCATTTGCGGTTCCTACGGCGCGCCATAGTGCGCCACCTTTAAACTTATGACTATGAATAGTCAGGTGTAAACCAAATGTATTTTTATTGTCCTAGTATAGTCTAAAGTGCCGCTTTAGTGCTAAGTCGGGCTTTGATGCAATATTATTGTTATATGGACCTCACGAACCCCGAAATTACTGTTTGTTCAACTGATACAAGCAATACCATAACCTCCCCATTGTATGCCTAATGTTATCTTGTACATGAAAATCGCATTTTATTAAAAGAATAAGAAAATATAGACATCAAATATGACAGTTTGTAAAATGAGTTTCGTAATAGATAATTTTAAAATGATTTTTTTACACAGGATATAAATGTCGTAATTATTGATTAATTACTTAATCACACATTAAAAATTGAAATAACTTTTAAAATACTTTTAGGTAGGTATATGATTATTTTCGACTCTTACGCCGACATACTTAAATACATACAAATATATATGTCCATAAATACTTAACAACGATAAAAGTACCATCCCGTTACATCCATAAACATTTCTCACGAATAAACATCTAGTCCTGACCCCATTTCTATAATAATCAAATAGATGAACAATCAGAAATATAATCGCAAAAACATATCTAGCAAAAGTCCGTACAACGTTCAATACAATATAATATAATATTAAAATTACATTTAACAATGAAAGCGTAGCATTTGCGTTAAACACGCTAGCGAATGTCTATTGAAAACTCACATTCCTACGCGTCTATGGCTGGTTAGACCCGTACGAATATAGTAACAAATTAATACCTACCACCGAGTGATCGGTAAAATACTAAACGTTACATGAATGATTACAGCTCATGTCAAAAAGAGATATTTGTCGATATTGGTAACTGGCAAAGACCGTTCCACGTTCAGGCTTCAGAAGCTCCGATGGTCGCAAAGTTTCCATCTTCGGAACGTGAGGCGGCTCCACGCTCGGTGTCGACGATTTCGGTGTCTGTCTGGGTGATTTATCGTTGGAGGGCTCTCTGCCAGCCGATGTTCAGCTTGAGGGTGGCGGGAAGGCAGGGGCTGGCCTCGCATTCGCCGTCCAGTTCGTCGGCCAGATTGTCGTGCAGCTCACGAAGCGCCATCAAGGCAGACCGCGCGGCTCGCTGGCAGCTCATATCGCCTTCGCAGGTGGTGTCCGCTTCGGAGAGAAACACGAGGTCGCAAGTGGTTGGAGGTGCTTCGCCCTTTGAACAAAATTTAGTTTTTTAATATAGAATTATTTAACGCAATTACGATAATTATTTCTTTGTTGATTGGATTAATACAAATACTCACGCAGAGATAACAAATCTGATGCAAACTGCATAGTGGCAAGAAAAGTTGTCCACGATCTCCTGCTAATAAGTCGACTCCACGACATCGCTGCACAATTTTCGCCAGAACTGGACAAGCTCCTTCAGGGCCTCCTGACAGAATAAATTCTTATTTAGAAAACGAGAACTATCTATAAGAACATTAAATAAATAAGTGAGCACAATGATTATCACGTACCGGTTGCAATTACTGGAGTACGGTGTCTGCCGCTGCCACCCATGTAGCCCTCTGAAAATTGCTCCTCAGTTTTTCCATTCAAATAATGCCCTGCCCCCTGCTCACCCTCGAAATCATCAACCTTATCTTTGTTATAAATTGGAATTTCATTGCTGCTTATATCGACCTTCTCTTTTTTTACTGCAACTCTCTTAGCTTTGGCTTCATCAGTAGGAATTGGGGATGCCACAGATTCAGCCCTATGAGTTTGAAGGCTCTGTTTAAATTCTTTTAGCGCTTTTCTCATTTTTTCCAAACTGTATGCTGCTGCTAGTCGTGACAACAATTTTTCTTTCATTTCTTGTTCCTCTTTAGAATCTAAATCATCACCTACATTAGTGTAATGTAAAGCTTCATCAACGATAAGCCCTTCCATAGTCTTCAATTTTTTATCAATGCTATCTAATTTGGCATCATTCTCTTTTGATGTATCGCGTCTTTCATCATTACGAACTTCAACAGCATGTGCTCTATCAATTTCCATTTCAGGTTTCTCATTTGGGCTGGCTTGCACATAATTTCTCTTTACGTTACTATGTTGCCGAAAATTATTTAAAGGGTAAAAAACTTCTTTATTAAACGTATCGAAGTATTGTTTTCGCAGTCTGTCCTGAGTTGAGTCACTTAAAAAGGCTTTCGAACTCTTTTTACGTTTATCTATACCAAAGTAGTCAGACCAATCAATCGACTTTTTCTTAATAACTATTGGTTTTTCACTTTCATTATGATCATGTTGATGATGATTGTGTTCTTCATCTTTGCCAATTACACCAGGATGATGCATGACATGGTCATGATTATTTTCTTGAAGATGAGAAGAATTATGATGTTCATGAGTTATGTTAACATGTGCTAGAGGCAGCATTGGCGGTTTTCCATCATGTGAAATTTCTTGATTGTCACTGCTTCTCTTAACTGGATTTTTAATATCAGATTCAGGGTTTCCAAAAACTCTCGATAAGTCTCTGATAATCTTAGGGTCTGTCCCAGAACTGCTTCTAAATGTTTTAGAAGTTTCACGTTTGTTCTGATTTACCGCGAATCTTTTCTTTTGAACGTTGAAATCGTAGGGACCACTACTACGTTTTGTAACAGGAAATCGTTTTTCCATAGTATCATACGTGTACTGGTCATCGTCTGCTAAATCAGACAGACTATCATCATCTAACGGCTGGAAAGCGATTGCATATTCTTCTCGAAGATCATCATCCTTGTCATCTACAGGCAACTCATAAGTATTATAATTTGGGCCAGGAGCATTTTCGATTTTTCTTTCAGTCTCATAATCTGGAGATATGGGACGATCAGCATCTGAGTCAGAACTTCGCTTCCTTTTGAATGCTATGGGTCCCCAGTTATCAGGATATCTCTTTTTAACTATTTTCTCCTTGTATAATTTAACTACTCCTGGAGGAGAAGACTCCGCTTGTCCCTTGTCGTATTTATACTTTGACCACAGTTGACCCAACAGCAATGCGTACTCTTTGTCGTTTTGGACTTTCTCTTGAAGCTCTTTTTTTTCTTCTGCGTCATCTTTTCCTATAAATAGATCTCGTAGTTTATCGTTGTCTGGATGATGACTTCTTTCACGAAAAGCTGATTCCTTCTTGTTCGAAACAATGTCAGGATGCGAATTCTTTTTCTTGATTAATTTGTACTCATAGGCTTCCTGTGGCCTCTCATTTTCTTCCAAAAGCTTGATTATATATTTTGCATTTGGGTCAGCATCAAGGTCTTCAATGTCTACATTATAGTCAGGTTCTGAAAATAGCATTTTGTTTTTGTGAAAAGTAGTATAGAATTGAAAAACAAAAAACGTAGCTTTTATACAATTAACGGTAATCATGATTTTTAAGATAAAATTTGTTGCACATACATTTATAATGCATAGAAAATAAAAAAATATTACCAGGATAGACCTGCGGCGGCACGAATTCGTAAAGGGCGTCATATTCAGGCAGAGGGTCCATGGGGGGATGTACTCGCCCCCGCTGCCGGCGCTGCAGGGCCTCAAGCGCCCCGCGCAGAGAAGAGCGCCGTTCCCTCGTTCGGCGCCGGCGCATGCTACGGCGCACGCGGCCACCGCCCAAAGCCACTTCACACTCATCGTTGAGATACTATACAGAAATTAAAAATAATTAGACGAAATTATGAAACCTACATTTGCATTCTTCAAAAGTCTAAATTTTTATTTGCCGGATGTCGAAAGAAGACAATCCGCCACTCCGTTGTGACGCGCGATGAGGTAGAACAAACTACCTGAGGTATAATGTAAGCTACATTATACCTCAGGTAGTTTGTTCTATTGGTGAAGGAATTTTTGAAATCGGTTCAGTAGTTCCGAAGATTCGTTTCTGACAAACACACAAACGCTTCCTCTTTATGATATAAGTGTTATAAGTACCTACTAAAAACTGTAAATATAAATTCGTTGTAAAATGAATCAACTTTTAAATTAATCATACAATGTTTCCGAGGATAACCAAAAATACATTTTCGATGCTTCGTATTCTTTGTTTATAATATAAATTTAATTAAAATGTTGTTCAAAACATCAATCTATCAATTTCCTTCAGAGTTCCAAGTAAATATTGACTGAAAACTGAAGTAAACATTTCTCACAGCCGCTATTTAGAGAACAACAGCTCAAGGTGACCGTCAGAATGGCTGGCTGCCTGACGGGAGTGTTTCTAGGAATCAATCCAAATAATTTATCTTGATTTCAATTATTTTGGATTCAATCTGCTATTGCCAATGCCAATTGCTTATTCAACCTTTATTCATGAACTTACAAGAAGAGTAATTTTCGGTTTCGGTATCAAAGGCATCTTTGTATCTAATTTTAATAAAACTAGATACTTTGATTCTGACTTTTGTCATGTAAATACTTCATTCATTGCCAAAAAATAAAGCTTTGCTAAAATTTGTAGAAATCATCATCAGGGAGTGCCATCTTCAAAATGAAGTTTGGAGGCCAGCATGAATCAGAAATTTAAGTGCTTTATTTTTTATGTCTTTGTTTCTAGCTACGTAAATATTCACATACACGGTATATATCAGAACGAATTGCATAGGTAGTAGAATTATACTTTACGAATCTCTAATCGCAAGCAGCCATCCGGAGTCGAAAAATTATCCCCTAAATTCCGTCCACTGGAATAAAAGTTGCAGAGTTCGGCCTCTTTAAAGGTATCCATTCGCCGACAGGAGACCTGTCATTTCCGTTCAGACGGCCACCGATCAAGTTGTTTTGCCGAGTCGCGTCAGTAATCTCGTTACCCGCGGGGACCCAAGCAGAGTTATCCCAAGGACCCGGGGGATCCAGTTACGGTGTAAATGCTTTACCCTAATAGGAACACACTTTAATAGCCTCCGCTTGGACGATTTTCATCATTTTAAGTGCTACGCGATGAGAAATCTACCTTCGTCTAAGAGCTGCGCAAAAATCTATTCGACGTGGCGGCGGAGAAAAATACGCAATAAATTGCCTGCACGATTTGTCTATCGGTAACTAGTATTAATAAAACAAAAAACTATCAAAGCTGTGTATGACACGCAATAAAACGAAATGCCATCCCGCTGTGAAGGCAGTCCTTCGCAATGATTAACACCTTGCACGTGATTATGACATTAAAACCTATATCATAGTTGTAGATATGTAATGGACTTTCACATGAAAAACCTACCTAATTAATAGTTCGTAGCTCTTAATTGAGAAGAACCTTATGGGAGCATAAGGTTCTTCTCAATTAAGAGACAATGATAGGAGTACAATGATAGGAGTATCATTGTCTCTACATGGAATGAAATACGTCTTCCTTTTCAATAGAGTGGGTTACCAATACGTTGCCTATTTCACACACTGGCTGATTTCCCACAGGAGCAAAACCCCGAATTTCCTTGGTTGTAATAAAACAATAGAGATTATTACTAAGTAGACGTTTGATATTACATTTTTACGCAAGCTTTTTATGTTCCTATAACTATCAAACATATCCCAATATAGAGAATCGTAGTCCATTCCCTTCTAGTTGACGTCATGGGTCTCAAGAATAATATACGTAAGTGGTTTTGGTAAAATAAGTTTAAGTATATTGGGCGTCCCTTGAACTTCATGTTGCTGCTTGTGTGTGGGTAAAATATTGTTGTTCGAGGTAATATGTAATAATTATAAATTTGGCTGCAAATAGAAATTAAATTTTGTATGGAAAACATACAAGATATTTTTTTGCCGCAGGTGGAGCCGCAGACAACAGCTAGAATATTTATTGAGCTCGTGAATAACAAGAAGTAAATTGAGCGCTCACTGGAATTCTGAACATGAGGGAAATTACTTATTGACTGTAGATATTAATATGTTTTTACATGACTGCTCAAAGAATAGGGTGGGTACGTAAGAAAATATACGAAATATAATAGGGGAGTGATGTCAATAAGATCACATCCATAAAAGTTGAGGTGGTAGGTGATACTGGTGACGTCCTGTGACTGTGACGGCTTCTGTAGACGAATCGTCCTTTTGCCTCTTGATTAAGTATGATATTCCTAGGTAGTTTTTATAGACCACTACTTGCTTCCGGTGAATAACAATATCGTGAAAAAACCTGCACTTTAGTTTGATGTTTTGCAGCTAGTGTGTGAAATGGAAAAGACAAATATCAAAAACACTCCATTAATATTAACAAGAAAGTTGTTACGTGTGTTTCATTCCACATTGACATGACCCTGACAAGAGCATAGGAAATGAAAAATACATTTACTATACATACAAAATTTTAAAAGACACTTCTTGCCACGTACGACCAAACTGTGGAACCAACTTCCTGCGGCGCGGTGTTCCCGAACCGATACGACATTGGAAGTTCCAATGTCGTATCGGTTCGTTTTTTGAAGGTTCCAAATTGGAACCTTCAAAAAACGAGTCTACATCTTCTTAAAAGGCCGGCAACACTCTTGTGATACCCCTGGTGTTGCAGTAGTCCATGGGCAGCGGTGATCGCTTACCATCAGGTGACCCGCTTGCTCGTTTGCCGCTCAATGTTATAAAAAAAATAAATAAATAGGTTTGCGATATAGGGAACGTTTTATCCTAATCCTCTCAAGGGAGCGTAGTCCCGGGGCGCAATTACGAAATTAATACCTATTCTGTAAGTACATAATAATGTCTAACGAGTTATATCCGTATAATCTTCGTAAAATAATTTTACTTAGCGAAATATAAACCAGCAAAAAGATTAAAATTATTTCCCCATCCAGTTAAATATCTGCAAGGCATCATCCCTTTCGCATTATCATTGTACGCCGTGAAAGCATTAGGGGACGTATCCCAAGGGACACGATAGCGTTATTACACGTCATATTTGACGGGACGTTCAGCTGTAATCATTTCTAAGCATCTTTTTACCTATGTAACATCATATTTATCTAAGGATTTCGAATTTGACGTAGAGTTGGTATTTTCCGATCAATTCAATTCAAAACTTTTATTGCAATTAAATTATACAACAGTTCTCTTATTCACTTTCTACATTTAGTTTTACTATATTTCATGTTTCCTCTCTATGCATTTTTTGTGTACGAAAATTAATCTATCTATCTATCTATAATAAATTAATATACCTACATATAATAAAACAGTAAAAATATTTTGTCTGTACATTTAGTATTTTTGACTAAAATGGATAGAGGGGCACTTAAAAAGAACAATAGAAAGCAAAAAAATTTTTTTGGAATTTCTTGTCTGTCTGTCTGTCTGTATGTATGTACGCGTTTCACGAAAAAACTACTGGACGGATTTGAATGAAACTATTTTTGTTGTATAGTGCAGTGAAACTTGGGTTTCAAAATAAAAGAATCACTGCTTAAAACACGAGTATAATTTTTGAACAAAAAAAATTTGACCAATGTCCTTTAACAAAAAATTATCCGGACACACTAAAGAAATAAAAATAAAAGAAAGGAAAGTTAACAACAGGAAAGGAATATTAACAGGTAAAATAAGAAATACATGAATTTGCTTGTTATTTTAAAAAGAAAATTAAATGAGTGAAAGAAATGGATGAAATGATGTATAAAAATTCCAAATCAAAACCGAAACAAAAATTATCCCGACAAAAGGGGGGCCTTTAGAATTTAGAGGATTAAGTTAGCACAATATGTTTAAAAAAGTCTATCTTAAAAGAACCACAGGCGTCACGGTTACAAACTAAACATTTCGTCGTTCTGTGACTCATTCTCAGGTGCAAGCCGACTTTGCCGCGTCTGAAGATTTCGAAGCGCGTTCAACCCGGCTGAGTCCCACATCTTGGTCCACAACCTGATTTACAACACGCTGACGAATATCCAGGTGCAGGCCGACTTTGCCCACTCTCGTCTAATAAACAATCCATACAATACATACATGAAATATTTCAGTGCCACTTCATATAATCCTTCCGGTTTTTTTGCAACTAGATTCAACTTCGTGCCATCTTTAATAGGACACCCCTGAACGGTCTGATCGTCAGCTAATGTTCTTCCCAATAATAGCAACTTTTGATCTTCAATTGGAATCTTCAGATGTGAAGAAATCTGTCGTTTGATATCCAAAATAGATGTCGTTGGGAAAGCCTCTATTGTGCATTCCCCACCCTGAAGTTTTTCACCATAAAAAACCATTGCTAGAGATCGATACTTGTATGTTAAGAATAGATAAAAACATCAAAAAGAAAAAAATCAACTCTCTAAAAAATCTCCATTTTCTCCCCATTGACAGTGAGTCAAAAAAATCGAACCAACCAAAATTTCAATTTCAAAAAACTTATCATAAAGAAAGAACACAGAAAAAAGTTTGCGTAGAAATAGAATCACAAACTAAAATAGACTTGTCTTTGTAGCGGTGTAACGCTACAGCATCTCCCTACCAAACAAAAAAAACAACAAAGCAAAACAAACAAACAAACAAACAAACAAACAAACAAACCAACAAGACAAACAAACAAACCACAACAAACAACCAATAAAACATAACAACCGAACAACTAAAACAAAATCCGGACAAGATACCTACACAAAACCAACAAACAGCAAAACGCAACCAAATGCTAACCGAAAAACTAAACGAAATACTAATCCTTATTGCTATCCCTATGAATAAGAGACTTGGTCATACGAGTATACCTAACGAAGCGTCTGAAGATTCGAAGCGCGTTCAACCCGGCTGAGTCCCACATCTTGGTCCACAACCTGATTTTCAACACGCTGTCGAATATCCAGGTTGTCATAGCCAGGTAAATAATGTGAATATTTTAGAATTTTGAAAAAAAAGATAAGAAAACGGATTAAGCAAAAAAATTATTTGAGAATGTCCTTAATATGATAAGTACCGACGTGCTCCGAACCCGTATCCGCCAACACGAAAGCCTGCGGGGATACTCGTCTAAACACGCGGCACTGAACAAAGCGTGGAGCACGAAGCGTCAAAAGATTAGAAGCGCGTTCAACCCGACTGAGTCCCACATCTTGGTCCACAGTCTGATTTTCAACACGCTGCAGAATCATCGACAACTCGCGACCGTACATTAAGAAATTCGGGGTGTAAGCAGTAGCCAATTTAATGCAAGAACCAGAGCAACCCGATGCAACACCGTACCGCAATATAACCTCCGACTCTAAAGCCATCAATTAAATGTGAATAATCCACAGTAAGGAGAATCGTCGGGTCGCAGCATAGGCAGCTTCGGCAGGCTAAAACAGAAAATCACAGGATGGAAAACCGCGACCGGTAAACGGTCACCGTCCCACAAAAACAACAAAAAAAAAATTCGAGCAAAGTAAGAAAAGGTAAAAAACAGGTAAAACCAGGTAAAAACCAGGATTCTTTCCGTAAATCGGGCGCCATTTTTGCAGTGAAACTTGGGTTTCAAAATAAAAGAATCACTGCTTAAAACACGAGTATAATTTTTGAACTAAAAAAAAAATTTGACCAATGTCCTTTAACAAAAAATTATCCGGACACACTAAAGAAATAAAAATAAAAGAAAGGAAAGTTAACAACAGGAAAGGAATATTAACAGGTAAAATAAGAAATACATGAATTTGCTTGTTATTTTAAAAAGAAAATTAAATGAGTGAAAGAAATGGATGAAATGATGTATAAAAATTCCAAATCAAAACCGAAACAAAAATTATCCCGACAAAAGGGGGGCCTTTAGAATTTAGAGGATTAAGTTAGCACAATATGTTTAAAAAAGTCTATCTTAAAAGAACCACAGGCGTCACGGTTACAAACTAAACATTTCGTCGTTCTGTGACTCATTCTCAGGTGCAAGCCGACTTTGCCGCGTCTGAAGATTTCGAAGCGCGTTCAACCCGGCTGAGTCCCACATCTTGGTCCACAACCTGATTTACAACACGCTGACGAATATCCAGGTGCAGGCCGACTTTGCCCACTCTCGTCTAATAAACAATCCATACAATACATACATGAAATATTTCAGTGCCACTTCATATAATCCTTCCGGTTTTTTGGCAACTAGATTCAACTTCGTGCCATCTTTAATAGGACACCCCTGAACGGTCTGATCGTCAGCTAATGTTCTTCCCAATAATAGCAACTTTTGATCTTCAATTGGAATCTTCAGATGTGAAGAAATCTGTCGTTTGATATCCAAAATAGATGTCGTTGGGAAAGCCTCTATTGTGCATTCCCCACCCTGAAGTTTTTCACCATAAAAAACCATTGCTAGAGATCGATACTTGTATGTTAAGAATAGATAAAAACATCAAAAAGAAAAAAATCAACTCTCTAAAAAATCTCCATTTTCTCCCCATTGACAGTGAGTCAAAAAAATCGAACCAACCAAAATTTCAATTTCAAAAAACTTATCATAAAGAAAGAACACAGAAAAAAGTTTGCGTAGAAATAGAATCACAAACTAAAATAGACTTGTCTTTGTAGCGGTGTAACGCTACAATAGGTATTAAGCTTGGGCAACATATAGGCTATAATTGATTTTGAAAACTGGAACACCTGATGAAGAACCATAGCAGAACTATAAGAAATATGGATATGGTGCCTTAACAAAAGTCGTTCAACCTGATGAGCATTTTCTGCTGACGTATAAAAATTGAAGATCTGGAACATCTGATGAAGATCTTCAAGAGACCAGCTACACTATAACATATATGGAAATGGCCCCTTAGCAAAAATCTTTTAACCTGATGAGCATTTTCTAGCAACAGCTAGTAAATAAATAAAGGATCTAAAGCTTGATTGAAATTTAAAGGGGCTCCCACACGTGGAGCATTCGCCTCCTGTAGTGTAACTCTACAGATGCATCAGTGTGGGAGGAATACCGAGGATACAGTGAGCAACCTGTAACGATACAATCTGTATTATTTTGATGCAACTTGTAACATCAATGCTTGAATCTGTATTGTTACAGGCTAACTAAAGCTCGTCAGGAGGCATATTGTAAATGCTCAAAATCGAATCTAGAAATGTTACATTACAGGCGAATGCTCTAGGTGTGGGAGCACCTTAAAAGTACATAAGTACGTACATATTATCACGCCTTTTTCGTGGGGGTAGGCAGAGACTAGCGATTTCCACCTACTACGATCCTTACAGATCTCTCTTGCTTCCTCTACACTCATCACTCAAATAGTATACCCTTAAAAGTATTGTACTTAAAAACAACTTGTTGTTACAATTAAGTTATGAATGAAACAATAATAAGTGAAAACGATACTTATGTGTCCACAATAATTACAAAAATACCCGTATTTTCTTTACCAAAATAAATAAATGAAAACAAATTATAGTCTTTTAGCGTTATGGAACATACGCGAGCGTTAAACTAGCTTTAATTAGAGATTTAACGTTCCCTAGCTAAGCAATTAAGGTTTTTTATGTAACCCGCCACCTCTACGGGGTTGTTGGGCCTTAGCTTTTAATTAGTGGAAACCCACATGAAAGGTGTGGTGTAGACTACTAGCGATCTACCCCGGTTTCGCCCGTGTATATAGCGTAGTTTAAAAATTAATGGCTTACTTACATAAATCGAAAGACCGGCTAACATATCGGCAAGGTTTTATGCTATTGACAAAGGCTGGACAGGAGATTTATATTTTGTAAAACCACTTTTTATGTGTACCCTTTTTAACGCAAATAAAGAATCATTAATTTATTCTCCACTAGAAATTTCAACAGGAGTAAAGCCACGGGGCATACATAGCCCCGTGGCTTTACTCCTGTTGAAATTTCGAAATTCCTGATAATCAATAACTTTTCTTATGAATCTTGCTATGATAGAAATATTTTTTCAAATTAGACATTTCCTAAGTACTTTTGAAATTATACTTATCTAAGAATTCCACTTTCCAAGTCTGTAATCCTCAAAATTCATTCAATATTATTCAAAGGGATTTCAAAGTTTATGGCAAACTTTCATCTAAAGTTTACACGAACGAAACTTATTTTACCTACAAAATAAGCCTGAAGTATACACGGCCATAATGTATATCACGAACTACGAAGTTCAAGATTGCTTGTCAAAATAAACGCAGAAGGTTCACGATAGAAATACATTAATCTTTTTCGCTTCTTGTACATTGTATTCGTATTTTATCAATGTTTTTATTTGGTACTACAGCTTTTAATTTTAATTGAATTAACCATAGTTAGCATATTAAGTTAAAACCTGTCTATAAGTGTCAAAACCCCATCAAATTAAATTCAGTAGTTTTAGCGCGATACCCAACAGACAGACAGACAAAAATTCTAAAAAACAAACATTCTGGCTTATCTTGAATATTATTTCTTAAATATCTCCTAAGTACAGACAGACATAGACCAGTTACAATTTTATTATAGGTAGAGATTTATTGACGAATGTGGTCTCGCGTTGAACGGCGAAAAACGGGCCGTAAGAGGTCGTAGAGTCGTTAAATACATTGTGTTACTTACGTTTAAGTAAGTACATCATTGTTTTTACGGTTCTTTCCCGAGTAACCCTTAAAAGAGGCATGTTTTACTGGTTTTTTTTTAAATCTACCTTGTCCCACTATTGGGCAAAGGTCAACCCCACTTATATTTATACATACATATTAAATTTTACGCATGTTATCATAAACTTTCACGGTGTTTTGAAGACGAATGGGAATATAATTGTTTAACATAGTTAAACAAACCTAGGACCTAAACCGTCAGGTGGTTTGTTTGTTTAACTATGTTAAACCTTAAATGCATATACTTTCTTCGTTTCGTCGTTTAAAAATGTGCCACAGCTACAAAGCCGTAAACAGTAGAGTGCAGATTACATTGTTCATTAGTTAAGTAGAAAATTGGAATGATAGATTTATACTATCTTGTTGTTGGCGAGAAAGCAAATTCTACATACGAAGAAGAATATACGAGTATACTGTAGTAAACTGACTGATTGGTATATCAACATAAAGACATAACTGTAGAAACTTGAAATTTTGCAAAGTGGTTCTTTATTGAGTGTAAGTGAGCACTTAGTATTTGGAAATCCCCTGGGGGTAAAATGAGTGAAAATCGAAATTTATTCGGTTTGACGCAAAGAATACTTTTTATTACAAAATTTCCATGGCAGCGGAGCTCTTGGACAACAGCCAATAACTACATAGACGTACATAATTTAAACAGGTATGTAGAAAGTGTTTGCTGAAAATAACAAAATGATAGTACATATTTCTGGGACCAACCTTATAACGATTATGCACAGATAATGAATAAACACAACATGAAAACAGACAGTGCAATGAACGATTCATAACTGAAAACACAGATTTGCGCTGAAAAATAACGGAAAATATGCAAAGCTGACGAAAAATTTGCATTCATGTATGTATGTAATACAATGTTAAAGCTATATAGTGTAATTTTACCTTAAAGCATCGAGCTTGACACAACAAAACACGAAGATATAGCACAGACCACCAGCTGCCCTGGTTGAGGGACAACAACTGGAAATACTGGACTTCGTATGTTGGGACTTGGACTGCGCGGGTAGGCTGCGCGGCGACTAGGGTTCCGTCAGTCCGCCGGCTGTATCCTGGCGGGTACGGAACCTTCGCGTCTCCAGTACCCCCCTCCACGGGGGGTGGAGGGGGTTATATAACGCGGCGATCGATAGCGCCTGCCTCTGTAGCCTGGAAAGGGCGGCGTGCACACAGCATATTTTGCCGCTAACTACCAATAAATTTTATATCGCTGCACTTTTTATGCACAGGTTTTAATTGCGTTTCTTGTTTCATTGCTGTTTTTAGTTGTTTCTACCTTTTTAGGTTTAGTAGTTGTTTCTAACATTAACCATTTATGTATAGCAACTTGACTGGATTAATCACAACTATACAGATATTCACGTATTACTTACGTACTTAATAAAAAAAATTGCCTTCACGGGACGTTCGGAAGATGTAAAAACATCTGAGCATCGTGGCACCACAACCACGGCATTCGAGTCGATTGCCAAGCCGCATGTATTTACATTAAAAAAAGATGTTTAATAAATTCGTTGAACTTTCAACTTTCTTTCTTCGTTGTTATAAGTAGGATCCTATTAAAACTTTTCTTACTTCTTTGTTGAAGTTTGTTATTTGTCACGCGAAATAAACATCGTATTTCACGAATTTTTTTTAGATACATTTATAAATAAAGTCTAACAGATTAAAGTACATTTCTTTCTCAACTTCTCGAACAAAATAAAAATACGCATATTTTTTACCAGTATAAACGAGGTCTAATCTTCGGGTGGTATATAAGGGTTCCCATTCTTTTGTCGAGGTATTTAATTGAAGTCAGCCGTCGCAAATATTCAGCCATAACAATTAGTACGACGCACGTGGATTCTGAGAACCTGTAGGTTATACATCCTACCTACTCCTACATTCATCTTGTAGATCACAGAATTATGAATAAAGATACCTATAGAAATGTTAATTACGTGTGATTTTGTCGCCGCTCATATTATAGCCTCTGTAAGGAGCATACTATAAGGGATATGAGCTTATACTGCCTGCCCCTTTTTTCAATCGGACATCTAGATGCACTTCGGGCTATCTTCTTGGTTGATATTCCCCTCGCACGCACCAAGCGATTTTCATCAACATTCTTAATGCGCATAGCGAAGGAATGGAACTCCCTGCCTGCGTCTGTGTTCTCGAACACACACAACCTGACTCTCTTCAAAACCAGAGTGAATAGGCTGCTTCTGGGTAAGCTACACTACCTACACCGCGTAGACCTCATCTCTGCCCTCGGGCAAGATTGTGACCAAAAGCAAATCCATCTTGTATAAAAAAAAAATCTTTTTTAGTGTGTGTCCGGTCGATGCATTCTCGTTTCTTAGGTTAAATAGCACCGTCTTACTTTGACAGTAACAGTAACTTTAAACCATGGAAGTAATAAGTACTTTGTACAACTACTTATTACTTCCATGCATTAAACAAATATCAAACGTACTAAGCGTTACTGTTAACTTTGACACTGACCTTTACAATAACTTAAATTTTGGTGCAACTAAGCCTTTCTTATTGTTCCGATTTCTGTGATGTATATTAAATAGAACCCTGAAAATATTTGACAGACCCATAAACAAGGGCAGACAGCTCGGAAACCGAGATACAAATGAACGGAAACCTTTGATAAATAGCTTTGATGATTGTATACAAACAATCTAAAGTTATTTCTCATTTAACTTCGTCTGTATTGATGTTTGGTAAGTACTTTTAGATAGAGAAGGTATATAAATAAGGAATTAAACATTCCTTTGGTTTTTAAAAATATTTTTGAAGCTACTCTACCTAGCTAATACCTCGACAAAAGAATGGGAATCCTTAATATACCACCCGAAGATTAGACCATGGGGCTCAAAATATCAGAATTTTGAAAACATTACAAGCCTTGGGTTTTTTTTGTGTTCATGCCTTGTGTTTTTGTGTCGACATCTGTGCCAAAGTTTGTTTACTTTTTAGTACACATTGTAGATCTTATTATTGGCGAGTCGAGATGGCTGTCTTTAAATTTTTAGAGCCACGCTAACAGAGAACAATTTCTGAAAATCTGTTCCAGGCTGTCAAAATAGGCTGAAATTTTGCAATTTAGTCAAAGAAAAATACACTACGTGAAACATAGTTGTGTGCCAGACTGTGCCATTATTAGATAAGGACAGAGAGAAACGAGGTTCCAGAATTGATTGCATTTTGGTACTCGCTCTTTGACCTTTGCCTGAAGAACGACATTTCTCTACTTCTCTATATTATAATAAAACTGTAACTGGTCTATGACTATGCACAGGAGATATTTTACAAGAAATATGAGGGACCTTTCAAGGGCCAATAGAAGCCAAAAGGATTTTTTTTTAATTTTTGTCTGTCGGTCTCTCTGTATGATTGTATTGCGCATCACGCAAAAACCACTAAATAAAAACCATTTCATGAATTTGCTATCTTTAATGTCTCAGATTCTTAGGTGTATATTAAGATGAAACATTAACTTAATCTTAATGTAATAAAAACTTTCATCTTAATGTATTTTGAGCCTAGAGCTTAGAACTTGAGAGATAATAATGACAGTAAATTCGTGGACTTGATTTAAAAAAAATTACCGGTGTAAATATTTACCATGAGGGGTTTTCCGAGACCCAAATTAAAAAAAAAATTGTTCCAGATGATTTCATAGATGGCGCTAAAGTAAAAGGCGAGAGAAAAAGTTCCATACAAAAAGCAAAAATTCACGGAATTGGCATTTTTTTAAAATAAAACTTAGTAAAAAAAAACATCTAAAAAGTATCAATATTGTGATTTTTGCTACTGTCAAACACCGTGGTCAAACTGTTAGGTGATTTTTTTTCTGCCTCTGGTTGACAAGAAAAAGCGCACCATATAGGTTCAGCCATTTACGACTCGGCTTTCATAAAACGCTATCTGTTGAGAGTTTTTTATACTGATTTTTTTTTTCTTAATTTAGCTGTCAGAAAATCGCTCACTCTGCCGAGGCACACAGGGATAACTTCGTAACAAAACAATTCTTGGAAGTAGGTGGAGCTATTGCGAAACCTTTGCTCCTATGACACGGACACATTGTTGTATTCCTTGAATATTTTACTGAAACACTGGCGAGGACATGTTATGTAACTCCAAACTTTAGTTTTGAATAATATATTTGATAATATGAAAGCATTTTGAGTTAGGTAAGGACATTTGGAATTAAATTAATAACTTCTCTATGCTTTTACTTGCTTTTAGAAAGGTACAATTAAAATGAATGGTGTACTTCAAAGAAAACAATTATGAAAACACTTTCAAAAACAAAATACTGGGACATGTGGGTATAACTTAAATGAAATTCAATTTTAGTTGTATATTTTATACTGTCATACAAAACATCAATATACAAAAGTCAAAGACATTTATTAAATATGAATAACATATCTAATTTATAGTAGATACTTAGCAAATAAATTACCAAACTTTTTAAGTGTAAAAATATAGCACTGGCCATATCAAAAGTTTTTATTTTTAATGACGAAATATGATATGAACCAATGAATCGAATATCGAAAGTAGCTTAACTAATACTATTCTTAAAAATATCAATGGCGTTACAGATCGTTCACTGTATTAATAACAAAATTAGTAAACACATCAAAAAACTAGACAATTTTGGCGATTCAAAATGAATTCTATTCGAAGTACTATAATTCGGTTCTGTCAAAGAAAGATTATCGCATGTAAATCGAATTAATTCCCAGCGATTACATTTAGCAAGCCTAACCTAATTTGTTCTTACAACGTATTGTTAACAATGGCACTTGTTTGACTATAACAAATATCACGTTTATGTAAAGCTCCATATAACAACACAAAGGACATCGATTCCTGCATTATGAGTTTAAGTATTATAAATTAACATGGTGTGATGTTTAAAGAGTTTTTTTATAGTTCCTGTTCGGGGTCTTCGGCATCAGCGAGTTTGATGAGGCCGATGAAGCTTTTCTCAGGTTGCATAAGGGAGTGTCGGTCGCCGCCGGTGTTCTTGACGGCGAGCTTGTCGCCCGCGCGGAGGAAGAGGGCGGAGGCCGAGAAGCAGGAGTTGGGTTTGTCGAGGGGCTCCACGGAGTGCGAGGACTGCGCGCATTGCATTAGGGTCTCGTACCCGTTGCGGTGCAGCACCCAGGAGACCACGTCGTGGCTGTCCAAGTAGTAAATCTGCGGAATAAATTAGCATTTAGATTGGAATGGCACGAGTTTAACAACTTAAAGAAATAAATTAATGTGTCGCTGGAGGAATTTTGTGCTTCTGCCTATTATTTTACGCATTCCCGGTTTTGGTTTAACGGTTATATTCCATCTGGACGGTCTGAACCGTATTACCATACATCAATCGAGGAATGCCGATGTGGAATAGCGAAAATGCATGGGGAAATGCAATCAAACGCATGCATTTGTGCTGAAATGTAAGCAGCCCGCAGAATGCCAGCTAAATTTCACAAATTCACAAAATTCAAGCTCCTGAATTCAGATTTTCGTGTTGTGTGCTAATCATAGCTAATTTTATTAGTTAAATAGAAGAAAATGTTAAATTTTAAAATAATTGTTTGTATAAGAAGTGTAGTGGAAAAATACATCGCTATTTGCGTTTCGATAATAAGAGAACAAATCAATATATCTCATTAGCGTAGGTAGACAAGGAGCTGCGCGCGTGGCTTCTATTAACGATGGATATAAGTAACTATACTTAGTTCTAATCTAACTATAGTTATAAACTCTATGTTAGTAGAGTTGGTAATATAATAACATCAGCCCTGAATTAATCAGCATTGTGATCTATGTTTTGCGTCATTAATAGCTGTAACGGTGTAAACTGTAGTAAAATGAGGTGTAGTGTAAACGGTAGTAAAATGAGTATCCCGAGGCAATTTACTGTGCTCTCGAAATAATAAAGATTATATAAGGGAATAGCCGCGCCCCGGGGCTTTGCTCCCGTGGGAATTTCGGGATAAAAAGTACCCTATGTGCTAGTCCCGGTATTTTTCTACCCGTATACCAAATTTCATCGAAATCCGTCCAGTAGATTTTGCGTGATTCTTTATTGTTCTAGTGGCCGACTCTAGCACGAGTTCTATTGAATTTAACCACCAGGCTCGGCTAGGAGTACCACACGTTGTGGTGGCAGCCGTGGGATACGCGAACATTACCTGGACATAGACGAGGTAGACGCCGGTGTGGTGGACATGCACGTGGCCGCTCCTGGTCAGTGTGGGGCGAGAGTGGGGGGAGGATAGCGTCTACTGCGACGGGTACCACCCATCGTGGTGACAGCAGTGTGACACGCGGATCAGAACATTACCTGGACATAGACGAGGTAGACGCCGGTGTGGTGGACGTGCACGTGGCCGCTCCTGGTCAGCGTGGGGCGAGAGTGGGGTGAGGCCAGCGTCCACGGCGAAGGGTACCACACGTCGTGGTGGGCGCCATGGGCCAAGCGGATTAGGCCGTTACCTAAAACAGAATTAGTTTTTTATTTCTTGAATGGAATTTTAATAAAAAGGTGAGGTTTTTGAGTAGCGGGTAGTTTTTTTTATAACATAGGGCGGCAAACGAGCAAGCGGATCACCTGATGGTAAGCGTTCACTGCTGCCCATAGACAACTGCAACACCAGTGTTGCCGGCCTTTCAAGAAGACCTAGACTCGTTTTTTGAAGGTTCCAATGTCGTATCGGTAGGTTCCAGGTGGAGATATAAGATGTACAGATACCTAATCTATGTGCTCTAGCGTTCAAGACCAGTAAAGACTTCTTTAATTTTAGTTCCCAAGTAGGAAAGCGCTTGTCATTAATTTCAAAGTTGTTAAAGTTATATTGCAAAAGTTAGTGTCATACGATACAGAAGGGAAATGACGTCCTTCACAAGACAATGTGAGCTTAAAGTGAGCACTTAAAGCTTGTAATGTAAACCTAGAAGAATGTCTATTTAATTGCACTCGTATATCAAGAGCACCTTTAACCGACACCGTATAAATCCGAGTAGGTCAGTCGGTCAGGTAGCACATCATAATTTATTACGTTACTTAGGTTGGTATTATTTTTTTATTGCCCCTAGTTATACGTTCCTCCTTGAACAGTACCTTGATATTTCAATTTTAATATTGCTTCGTAAGTCGATATTAATTGTTTTTATTTGATTCTCTCTTTCATTCTTCTAGTAAGATAATAAAGTGAAATATTCAAAACTAGGTACCTATCTAATGCACAAAGAAAATAAATAAAGCAAAGCAACAAAATAATTATGAAGAATAAACATCAAAGTAAGATTTTTCGGGACTTCGATTCTATCTAACATGATGGTGTATTCTTGAAGAACATGATATTATGATATCATGTTGTTCGCGAATTCCCTGTCATATGTACATACATATGACAGGGAATTCGCGATTATATGAAAGTGCCCAATTTATTATTCCCTCCCTACCCTTAGGGTTGCCAGGTCGCCAAGCCCAATAGCCGGACAGACCAGCCAGTTTGGCCAGACATTTGGGTAGAGGCCGGACACCCTACATTATTGAGGATTTTGTTTCAGTTTTACTAGGTACGACAAAAAAAATTGTATGTAAAATCAAGCTTTTTTGGTAATACACGCTCGGCGCTCGCTCGTTTGCGAAATGTAAAAAGCCTAACAAAAGCCGGACAGGCCGGGCACCGTTTATTTTAGCCGGACACGCAATCAAAAAGCCTACCTATGTCCGGCTTTATCCGGACGCCTGGCAACCCTACCTACCCATATGCTACTACATTTTTTTACCTGCATGTCTCCAATTGAATTCCTAGTAACTATTTCATGTGAAAATCATATTTTTCGCTTTATTGCCTTAGGTATAAGTAGAATACAGTGCCAATTTCCTCCAGTTGATCCAAGGACATTTTTTTTTGTTCAGTTTTTCATCATAGCTATGCCCTCAACTTCGTCCCCGTTGTAAATTTTCGGATTCTAAATAGTCTTTCTCTTGAACATGGGATATATAATAGTACATTATGATATAAGTGCGGTAAGTTGAAAATTACAGCCGAGGCGATATTGCTAGCCCGAGCTGTAGGCGAGGGCTACAAGAAAGCAGAAGCTGTAATTTTCAAAGCGCACGTATGTCATACGACGTTTTATAACATATTTGCGAGGAAATATTTAAATATAACTCGGAAATCGACAATACCAAAGAAAAAGCGCGCTGAATAATTTTACTTGTTCACAAATTAGCGATGCGCGCGCATCAGCGCTTTTTTTTAGGTAAAGGCACAAAAAAACAGCCAGTATTACTAATAATAGTACATTGTGATATAAGTGCGGTAAGTTGAAAATTACAGCCGAGGCGATATTGCTAGCCCGAGCCGTAGGCGAGGGCTACAAGAAAGGCAGAGGCCGTAATTTTCAAAGCGCACGTATGTCATACGACGTTTTATAACATATTTGCGAGGAAATATTTAAATAAAACTCGAAAAACGACAATACCAAAGAAAAAGCGCGCGGTATAATTTTACTTGTTCACAAATTAGCGATGCGCGCGCATCAGCGCTTTTTTTTGAGGCAAATGCACAAAAAACAGCCAGTATTACTAATAAAGTAAATTATTAATTTTTGTGTTTTGTCACAGATAAATGGTTGTAATTTATTGTCAAAATTAATTTAAAGAAATAAATTTTTATATTTATCTCCTAAAGTTAATTTTATTCATAAAATGTTGACCACTTTTCTGACATAAAAACTCTATGCTAAGATTTAAAAAAGTATCGTTCGTTTTTAGACGCAGCGTGTGTTTAACTTTACAATAACGCACAAGTGCGTAATGAGATACAATACAATATTGAAATTGGTGAAATAAATGACACTTTACGAGCAAATATGTTATAAAGTAAATTAATATTTTTGTGTTTTGTTACAGATAAATGGTTGTAATTTATTGTCAAAATTAATTTAAAGAATTAAATTTTTATTTATTTTATCGCATAGAGTTAATTTTATTCATAAAATGATGACCACTTTTCTGACATAAAAACTATTTGCTAAGATTTAAAAAAGTATTTCTTTTTTAGACGGAGCGTGCGTTTTACTTTATAGTAACGCACAAGTGCGTAATGAGATACAATACAATATTGAAATTGGTGAAATAAGTGACACTTTACGAGCAAATATGTTATAAAGTCCATTTATTTATAACTGTCCTATTATGTAAACAATCTTACCATGTCTTTTTATGATTTTACAACAATATAAATTAAAATAGACATTTTAGGAAATTACTTTCGTGGTTAATAAATGTTTTACTTTAGAATGTTTAGGTTTCAACTAATATTTGATTTATTTTCAACGAAATTCAACAAAAAGTACTGTGAAGATTGTTTACACGTTAGGACAAAGAATAAATGGAGTTTACGAAAAGATTTTCAAATCCGACCAAGAGGCTTTAACATAAGTATATATAGAGGTATTAGATATTATAGATTACTTTTCCAACTTACCTTTATAATGTTCGTGTATTTCTGGGCTGAGGTGGGAGGTGTTGCCATGGAAATGGGCCGCTATAAAAGGTCGCCTTTCCTGGGAAACCAGACCACTGTATGTCACAACAAAGTAATAAAATGAAGAAAATTGGGCGAGTTTTATTAATATTTGAATTTAATCTAAATCTCTCAAAAGCTTATGATTTCATTAGCTTAAATAGTTTTTATGAATCACTAGCTTTCGCACGCGGCTTCGCCCGCGTGAATTTCCCACGGGAACAGTGTTTTTTCCCGGGATGAAAGGTACCCTATGTCCTTCTCCGTACTTCCAGCTATGTGTATGCGAAATTTCAGGAAGATTGGTTCAGTATCGGTGATCATCAGTGGTATCGTGAAGAGGTAACAAACAAACAAACAAATAAACCAACCAACAAACAAATAATCCAACAAACAAACAAACTCACTTTCGCATTTATAATATTAGCTTCGCTCCCGTGGGATTTTTTGGTATAAAAAGTATACTATGTGCTATTTACGGTATTTTTCTACCCGTATGCCAAATTTCGTCGAAATCCGTCCAGAAGATTTTGTGTGATTGAGTAACAATCTATCTTTAACAGCTTGTGTAACCCTATTTATCCACACTAATATTATAAAGAGGTAAGATTTGTTTATTTGTTTGTTTGTTTGTTTGTTTGTAACGAATAGGCTCCGAAACTACTGGACCGATTTTTAAAATTCTTTCACCGTTTAGTAGCTACACTATCCCTGAGTGTTATAGGCTATATTTTATTTCCAAAATATTTAGGGATCCTTACAAAAACTTTAATAATGTAACCCAAGTTGTGCAAAAATAACTTTAAAAATTCCTTTCATCGCGTGCGCTGCAAAAACCATTAATGATAGATCAAAATGATGTACTACGTGTTTGTAGAACAAATCATTATCTACAAAAAATGTCGCGACAGCATATGCCTAACTATTATAGTTAAGACACAATAAGAGTTTTTAGTTTAAAAAATAATAATTAAAATGACGCCATTAGAAACATGTCTTTATTTATACTTTGTTATTAATCCTTATCAAAATAAATGATTTTGTGATCACGAACACTTCAGTACCTTTATATTACTTTTTGATTTATCAAAATCGGACATTTCATTCGGAAGATATTACAAATATAAAATCGCGTGGTCGCCGCCGCCGCCGTTCAACTCGCTCGACTTCCCCTATCCGTAAACCTTGAGCAACAATCTACATGTTCTATCTGCAAAAATGGGCCTCTTGGTAAGTTACTACAAGACGCCTCATTGATTATGTGGGATGAATGTACTATGAGCCATAGAGCACACATAGAGGCAGTAGACAGAACCTTACAAGATCTAAGAAACTCTTCTGCTCCCATGGGTGGGATTACTTTTGTATTTGCTGGAGATTTCCGACCGACTCTTCCTGTCATTAATAGAGGTACGCGGGCAGATATTATCAAAGCATGCTTGAAATCGTCTCCCTTATGGACAACAATTGAACATTTAAAATTACGGACGAATATGAGAGCTCATGTTCGTGGAATCACAGATAGTGACTTCCCACAGCAACTGCTAAAACTTGGAGACGGAACTTTTCCCACTCCAAATTTAAGCAGGAATTGTGAAATCCGTCTGGATGAGTCTCTAGGCCAAATAGTCCATAATTTAGAAATTTTAATAGATGCAATATATCCTGACATTGCTAATTTGCATGAAAAGGACTTTCATTGGCTGTGCTCTAGGGCAATAGTTTCACCTAGAAATGATACAGTGAATGAAATAAACGATTTGATTATTCAGAAAGTATACCTGGACAAATAAAATCATACAAATCGATTGACACCGTTATTAATACTGAAGACGTAGTACATTATCCACAAGAATTTTTAAACTCATTAAACCCTTCTGGGCTACCACCACATGAATTAACGTTAAAAATCGGAATTCCTATCATGCTTTTAAGAAACTTATCCCCTCCAAATATGTGCAATGGGACGAGGTTATTAATTAAGGATTTGAAGGATAATTTAATTGTAGCAACCATTATCACCGGCCCAGCAGCTGGTCAACTAGCACATATACCGAGGATACCGATGATCCCGACTGATTTACCAATACCGTTTAAACGGCTTCAATTTCCTATAAAAACGTCTTTTGCATTAACAATTAATAAGTCTCAAGGCCAAACATTTGAATTAGTGGGGATAGACTTAAGAAAATAATGTTTTACTCATGGCCAACTCTATGTTGGTCTGTCGCGGGTCGGATCTCCTGAAAATCAATTCATTTTGTTGCCAGAAAACAAAACAACATCAAATGTTGTTTATAGGGAAGCTCTAACTCATTAAATTTAATGGCTTTTAATGATATGTTTCTTACACAAACATTAAAAAATAAAAATACGAAGAAAAAGTAAAAAAAAAACAAAAAAATAAAAAATAAAAACTAGATAAAAATGTAAAAAGAGACAATAATCTATCTTTCTTTAAAATTTTACTCTTTTTGATGATAGAGTATTCAAAAATTATAATTTAAAAAAAAATATTTACCCGTGCGAAGCCGGGGCGGGCTGCTAGTTGCAAATAAATAAATTGATTTGATTTGAACAAACATCCTCACAAACACACATCCAAACTTTCGCATTTATAATATTAGTAGGATTAAAAATATGTATATAAATACATTTAAAACATAAGCTCGGGAGCTGCGGTGTTTAAATGCGAGCACAACAAAAAAAAACAGCTTCGTCTCGATTAAGCAATTAATCCTGATTCCTGGCTGAAGCATCAACTAAACGCTAAGGACCACTAGATTTATGGCTGCAAAACGACGTGAGACATGCTATACTGCGACAGCGTTCGTTTTTTTTTAATTCAATGGGTAGCATACAAAAATACTTCGTTTAACTATAAGAATGAAGCAGCCAGTACGGTAATTTTGTGTTACTAGTACAACTTTTTAATTTATTTATTTTTTAACAAAAATATGTATGCCTGTTTTGTACATATACATCACAGACATATAATAATAGTAAGCAGACTGAACATGTCATTTGAAATTGCATGGCAAAAACACACACTAAGATTATTATTCACACAACGACAGAATACAGGGTCGGATCTAAGATAATTAATTATATTCGGTACAGTGTAGCAAAACCAAAAATTTGAGACGCTGAATCTTAAGCCGTGCGCAGTATGCGGACGGATCTGCATCAGCTTTTTACAATGGGAAATTCTATCCCTTTTGGGAAAAAATACTAGTCATTAAATAAATAAAATTTTATTTAAAATCACGTGCAATGAAACATTGCAATGATGTTGATGGTTGCTGGCGTCCATTCACTGTCCTGGTACTCGTAGTACGTAAGAGAAATACTCCCCATAATAGTTCTCTTTCTTGAGGTATTATTTTCTGGCATATTTTCCTTGTCCTGAAATAAAATTCACGGTCAGTATTTTTATTAAATGTGCATTTTAATCTTCAAGAAAGAATTCCTGAGATTTTTATAGAATAGGTACTAAATTCGTATATTTGCCTAGATTCGGCCCAGCCATAATAAACAAAACTGGATCTGTCAAATGATCTATGCTATTTACGAAATTATTAAATTACTTGTTGTATTTCTTATGAAATGGTTATAATTAATACACTACTTTATAAAATAAATAATGATATTGCTGATAAATAGCATTCAAAAGTCTAATAATGATTATTGTTTCAAAAATAACACGAAATTGTATATTATCATTGGGCACGTCAAAAAAACATGTATTGCTTACCGAAGGAACGATATTTCACGAATATATTTTTATGAAACACTTCCACACATCGTACACGTTGCATTTTATCATTTCTATTGAGTTTAAAAGCACAAAACAGTAAAAAATAATTTTAAATATTTATGTCAACTGTGACAACACAACAAATATGACAGTTAAGGATCATTTCGCATGAAAAATCCGGTTTGGATGATAAATCTTTCAGTGTAGTGGTTCGTGTTGCAATACATTGCAATGCTAAGGAAGGAAAGGGACAGACTTATGTGACAGTCCTTATCATGAACAGGATGCAAATATTGTCAAATATTATCAGTGTGTGTGTGAAATTTGTGTTCCTTCTGCTTATATTTAAAAAAAAAATTACTTCTGTGATATACATCGAGTTTTGATCGAAACTCGATGGTTTTGTATTCTTTTTCTATGAATTTAAAATTGGAACAAAAATTTTATTTGCCATCAATGGTGTGGTGGGTGTATTTTTTCTTTGGTGGTGGTTGGTGGTGGTGTGTTTGTTGCATTTGTTGTTTGTTATCTCTTGTCATAGTAGGAAGATTATTGGCAGTTATTTGATGACGTCGTTATAGACCTAGTTTTTTTTTGCTATTAGCGTAATCATATTTTATTTATTCGAGACTCGCGACCCTTGGCTCTGTCTACCCCGTAAGGGATAGAGACGTGATTCTATGTATGTATATTTTATTTCATTTTGATTTAAAGATGAAATTGTGTAGATACCTCACTGTCGCTGTTCCGTGTGGTCCTCACGTTGGTATGCATGGGCGGCTTCGTTGAGGAGCTGTCCAGTGTCGAGGAGAATTTCTTTGTTTTACGCCTGCAAATAATTTAATAATTTAAATTTAACTAGTCGTTCGCTGCGAACGTAGACCTCGCGACTATTAAAATACAATATTTATTTTCACAAAAAATTACATATCTCAAAAACGGCTGGACCGATTTTGATGCCCAACGAACTTGAAAATTCTATTAACCATCCCTACATATATTCCAACTTTCATCAAAATCGGAACAACGGTTCGAGAGTTATCGCGGAACAAACATACATACATACATACATACAAACAATGTATTTTTCACTCCAACTTGAATTATAGCCCTCGCTCGCTTCGCTCGCTCGGTCAAATATTCGTTTCTATTACCAGGCTGATCTAAGAAATTTGGAAATGATTAGCGAGCCATCGGTTAGAAAAAGTGCTTTGAGAAATAAACCATTAGAGTAAGTTAATCTTTACGTCTCTAGCTCAATTTGCAGCACAAGACACGGCACTAGTTGCATATGTCTCTAATAAAGTACTTTGGACATTAGGACGTAGGTCCTGCTTGCTATAGATAGATAGCAGTCGTTAAAATGAATGAGTTTTGAAAATTCGAATAGAACCATCTAAACTCCATTTATTCTTACAAGTCCTATCATGTGAACAATCTTCACAGTCCTTTTTTTTATTTTGTTGAAAATAAATCAAATATTAGTTCAAACCTAAACATTCTAAAGTAAAACATTTATTAACCACGAAAGTAACTTTCTAAAAAAAGGAATTGTTGTAAAATCATAAAAAGACATGGTAAGATTGTTTACATGATAGGACTGGTAAGAATAAATGTAGTTTATTTGTGCAAGGTACTAAAACAAAAAAATAAAAAAATAAGTCTCCCATTTGCTTGCTTGATGGTTTAATCATTACACGAACAAAACATTTAATTTACAACAGAAGCAACTACGAACTAATTAACCAAGCAGAATAGCTTCAGGGGAGGTGAGAGGATGACCCGAGCAAAGGCTAGAAAGTCCTAAAGTAACAGAAAATTACAATCAAAGGTAACGAAAGTCTTTTCATCTCAAAAATTAAATGTAATCATAACTTTAATTAAGAAGTAATTAATTTCAGCTGCGTATTTAAATTATGAGGCGTATATAGAATAGAACTAATCAAAAGTTACCCACTTTGAAGTTTCCTTAGTAAACATAACAGAGCTTAAATTACATTTAACTAAACCCGATTTTAAAAAAAATGAGCATCAATAACAAAATTAAATCGCCATTTTGTTAAACGAAGACTAAAGTAGGTACTAATAATTATAAACAGTAAATTTAAAAAAGTTTAATTCCAATTATTTGGGCGAGAGAGAACTAGCCGATTTTAGGATAAAGAAGTGAGTGTGCACAGCACAATTTCTACCAAATTGACGAGTTACGCGCACATTTGACAACAAATACTATCTCTATATAAACGCTAAAGATACATAGGTGGACTATTACAACTGTTACTGTATTCTCAAAGACTGTTGTTGGAAGACCTTCATCTAAGTTAGTTCACTAATCATAGCTTCAGGATCATAGGCCCGAACTTCGACAATTTACTAGATGAGTATTACATTACATAAACGTATAAATGAAGGGTTAGCTTATACTGCTAGTACATATTGTACATAGCTATAACTGAATTATTTTATCACAAGTTTCTTCTCGTTACAAGTTAAGAAAATTGAATGTTATGGTGCTCCCACACTGGCAGTTATAAAATGTTATATAACATTTGCTGCCTCTTTTTTTCATTTTGCGTCATTTTGCATCATTTTCCAGATTGCGGACCTCCTTAAAAAGGGAGATATTAGGAGCACCCATAACCGGAGAGCATGTATGAAGAGAGTGATGAGTGTAGAGGAAGCAAGAGAGATCTGTAAGGATCGTAGCAGGTGGAAATCGCTAGTCTCTGCCTACCCCCACGGGAAAAAGGCGTGATAATATGTATGTATGTTTTTTTTCATTAACTTGTAACATAAGTGTAACAGAGATAACATATGTTATATAACATTTTATAACTGCCAGTGTGGAAGACCATTAAAAAAATACATAGGTACAGATCATAGAACCTCCTACTTTAGTGAAGTCGGTTGAAAAACTAAAACCTTTTCAAGAACGTTGTTAAAGTAGAGTTAATAAACACTTTTGTCAGTATAGTTAAGACCTCGTACCAACTGAGCTTTAATCAAAATGAACTAATTTTTTTTTCAGTTCATTGTCCTTCTGAAAAAGACTATTTTAAATTTAGTGGTCAAATTTTTTTTTAATAGAATAGTAGGCAAACGAGCATGCGGGTAAAAATAAAATAAAATAAGGGGTTTAAATTTGAGTTTTTTGCTCCATGAAATGAAATTATATCAAAGATAACTCTCGTATATCATAAGAAGTGATAATAAACGATGTCTTGATTGATTATACCTAGCTCTTCGACTACATCACATAAATAGAAGAAAACGCGACACGTATTTTCAAAGAATATTGTGAATTCGTGAGCATGCCACAGTCACAGGATTACCCGTGAAATTGATACTTGCAGCTATATATTTTGTACGTGATACCTTCACAAAAATATTACGAATTTACACTGTGCAGTTTCGAGACAATACGTTACGACGCTTAGCGCTGTCCCGATTTTAAAAGTTTAATATAAGTCCAAACAACAAAATAAATCTGCGATTCTTTGAATCTTTTGATTTCTGCGATATTTTCCATTTTCATAAAAAAATATACATAATAGAGCCTCCGCCTTTTTGAACTCGATTGTAAAAGTCTAGATGTCGTCGCCTACATAGCTTAGATGACCGACAATATCCCGAATACAAAGTATTTGGGTGTATGGAATATCTATCTATTTATTTTCCCGAATAGACTTTTACCAAATTAGGGAATTAGAATGGCATTATATCGACGACGCCTTCTATCGCGTGGTCACTCCCACACAGTATAACCATTACGATTCTATTTCATCTTTTCCTAATGAAAAAGAAGTAAGTACCTTAGATATCCATTTTTATATAGTTCTTTATTTGTCTCCTCACATTATCCTAAGGAACATAAAAGGCAGTTTTAGAGTAAGTTTTATATGTATATGTTGTTAATAATAAGAATGTAATATTCAATATACACTTTAAAAAAATGTATAAATAAATAGAAAGAAAACCACGATTGACATGTTTTCATAGTTTGTAAGAAGATCCAGTGTTGAAATTCGAGCACATTTTTGTGGCTGAATTCGATATCTACATGCCAGGCGAGGCTGGGATCTTCAAGTAAATTAATACCGCATACTAGCGTCTCCATTGACGCTAGTATGCGGTATTAATTTACTTATTTTTTTCAAATGTTGAACTATTGATGAAATTACCATGCGTATCTTTGTATCTGTCTGACGTACGTCTCACAAAAAGATGAAACATTTGAGTGCGGTTTTCCTTAGAAAATAGTTTCAGTCTTTTGAAAATAAGGTTTTTTTTAGAGAATATCAAGAGTAATATTTTAATAAAAAATATATATATTTCTTTTTACTATACCTATATAAAGATAGCTATTGTCTTAGTAATTCATTGACCTGGAAAACGATCACTTTCGCAGACCATTGAGTTCAATATCGGTTTATTGCTGTTTATATTTAACCCAAATTATTAGCTAGGCCTCGTAAAGTGGAGTTTGGCGATAAAATCATCCGTTTTATAACAGCGTATTTTCCAACAAGATAAATTGTAGAATAGATATTACATTGCTCAAGAAAAAACATGGCTCAATTTAGTTACATCCATTTTAGAAATGAAATTTTCACGACTTTAGGAGATAACATGAAAGTGATCTTCTGAAGGAATTTATAAATATTAAATAAATTGGCAAACAGTATCTGATCTACAAGTACAATATTTTCTCAGAATTACAATACAAGTTACTCGATACTCGTTAGTTATTTAGTTTTTCTGATTTATTATGAAATTGAAGAAGTCATTTTCTTTTCGAAGATTATTTGGCCCGAGCAATCTTATGCGTAGAAAAGATTTGCTTTATTTTATTTCTCTGGTCTCACTTGACGTTAAAAAATACCTAATATCATCATCACAGCATTTTTTTGTAGTCGAAAATGTTGAAATTTTATTTTAGCCAAGACGTGTAGAACACATGACGTTTGTCGCACAACAAATGTCGCTATTGGAAGTCGCAATCCTTACCTCCCGTCAGTTATAGATAGCCAAGACGTGCGGCGATGAAACGCTCTACCGCCGTCCGACGTCGTGTCAGGGAACACGTGACGTTTGTCGCTTGTCGCACAACAAATCAATCCTTACCTCTCGTCAGTTTTAGCCAAGACACGTGGTGATGAGACCTGCTCCACCGCGTCCGACGTCGTGTCCGGGAACACGTGACGTTTGTCGCGCGACAAATGCTGCTCCGTGGAAGTCGGCACCGTCGGTAAGGCTGTCAAATTATGAAAACCGTTACTTTATGGACAATACTTTAGAAGAACATTGAGCAGCTAAGAAAATTTACCAGCAATCGTCGACATATCAATTAAAGCTTTTATACAACACATTATAGTTTTTCAGGGTTCTGTTATAGATACAGCATCTCGTCTTTATTCCTCATGGACAAGATAGAGCCAAGAGTCATAAGCTGAATAGCTGCATGATGAGCTTATTGGTGGAATGGAGATTCAGATAGGTTCCCTTATGCAGTCCGATCCATTTTAAAGGCTCCGCCCAAATTTTCGCTCCACAGTCCGGAACCTTCATAAGGTCGCGATGTTTTTCGGCGACCTTTTAAAGGTTCCGGACGGTCGTAAGGTGTGAAGGTTTTTAAAAAGTGTTTCTAGTTTATGGCAGCGTGAAAATAAACAGAATAAGAAACGTCATGAGGTATCAACATCAAAAATTTGACAAAATTTATGTACGAAGAGCATGGAAGTAATAAGTACCTTTGCAAAGTACATATTACTTCCATGACGAAGAGTCAAAAGAGTGTGTTAGTCGCAATTTCCCGCGCAAAATCTCTGTTCTGCCCGTTGCAGTTGTGTACATATAAATAGTAGCAATAGTTGTTATTTAAATGATTTGAATAAGTTTAGTTTTAGTATTTTTCGGTAAGTAAAACATAAATTAGAAAAAAAAATCCGTTTTTTTTTCAAAAATTTTTTTTGCGACGTAAGCCAAATTTTGCAAGTCGTATTTTGAACTCGTAATATCTATTATTTAATACAATAGATTGCTTATATAATACTAGCTTTTGCCCGCGGCTTCGCCCGCGTGAATTTACCACGGGAACAGTGCTTTTTCCCGGGATAAAAAGTAGCCTATGTGCTATTCCAGGTCATTATCTACCTCTGTACCAAATTTCATCGAAATCCGTCCAGTAGATTTTTCGTGATTGAGTAACAAACATCCTCACAAACTCACAAACTCACAAACTCACAAATTCACAAACTCACAAACTCACATCCAAACATTCGCATTTATAATATTAGTATGGATATACAGTCTGATAGCTTATATTCTAAGGATTCCATTTAATATAACTTTATATAATAGTGTCTATACAAAAGTTTTGAGATATCTTAAGATTTTCGCAGTTCCCACGGAACGCGAAATTTTTGCGTTCCCCTGGGACTGCAGAGCGGAACGAGCGAAACGGCGCCTGACAGGCGAAGGGATAAGTGTGGTTGCTAGCCCATTGCCTATGACAAGAATATTTTACGGGGGAGTCTGCGAAGTCCTCAGGTTTCAGCTTTACCATGTTCTGCCTTAAAGTGACAGTCAGGGTTCTCAGGGTCCTCGTTGATTAACTTCTTGATCTATTTGATGTTGTTAATGAGCGCCAGGTAGTCCTTCTCGTTCAGCTTCACCATATTCTGCGTTAAAGTGACAGTTACCTATGTCAGGGTTCTCCGGGTTCTCGTTGATCATCTTCTTGATCTGTCGGATGTTGTTGATGAGCGCCAGGTCGTCCTTCTCGAACAGCACTGAGTCTGCGAAGTCCTCAGGTTTTAGCTTCACCATGTTCGTCGTGCCGATCTGTAGAGCAAATTGGAGTGTTAGGGAGCTTACACAGTGCTAGTAGCTGGAGTAAGTAAATGCTCGGGTTGCCTGCGCGAGCAGTATGCGCAAGCTACTTATAAGATGATTGTGCTCACGCTTTTACATGTAACCTGCGGAAAAGCCTCAAGGGCCTCAACAAGCTACTTGCATCATGTACGAGTAGGTAAATGGAGTTTTACAAAAATTAACAAAAAAAAAGTACGTTATGTTTTTAGGGTTCATGTATATAATTAGATTATGCATGTGAATTTTTCTACTCCACTGTAATTCATAAATGCCTTGAAATCGAATCGAATCGAATCGAATTGGCAAATCGATGCGATCCAAAAAGCCCTAATTGAATTAAAGTCTTTTTGGATCGCTTCGAATCGCTAATGAATGTGGTAGAATTTAAATTACCAATAACCGTATCTCAAAAGCTTCCAGGTTTCAGTACCCATTAGCCGAACGATAAACAACAACGTTGTGGTCCGCGTCCACTGGATCGGGTGATAAAATTATATTTACAGCCAACAAGAGTCGTCTATTCTTTTAAAAATAAACAATCGAATTATGTGAATGGTTGCACAAAAGGGACCTGAAGGTCCCTGACATTAAGGTCCCTTTTTGCGTAAGCACTCACATATATGTTCTTCAATGGTTCTTCAAAAAGCTTTAACAACAAAGTATAATATAAATATATCTACATGGATCTTCTATCCAAACGAAACTATTATAACTAGGGATGCAAAACAATCTCTCTCTCTATGTTTCTCTATTTTTTTGTTTTATAATTTTACGTTTGTATTTTATGAACCATTTAATAAAATTTAATAAATTCATATGAGATATTGAAATCTTTGGTATCTTTCATGGCATGGGAAAGATTCATTACAGCCGTAGCTCTGGCATTTTTTAAGAGAACTGGTAACGATATTTTAATATAATTAATTGGTAGAACAAACAAATCCAATACTTTTTCAGGCTAATCAGGAATGTTATTCCTAATATCAGTAAAACATATAAGCGTTTAAAAAAATATATACATTGCCTATTAAGGAGGTAAGTACCTATATATTTATACAGCAGCCGCGTTTTTCAACTTTTTAATTTATCAAAAAATGGAAGAGCACCTTTAACACTGATTGCAGATAATATTGGCAAAAACAGTAAACATTCGGGCCGCATTTGTTTATTTTCGGGGCAGTATCTTTGTAGGTCGTCGTAATTGGAGTTCATTTTGTTTTTATATGCCAAGTTATCACATTGTTGTTAAGTTAATTAAGTTTATATACTAATGTATGATATCGCAATAAAAAATTCATTCACACAAATAGAGTTAACACAATGTAAATCGTTTCATAACTTTCAATAAATATGTGTTAAATTAGTAAACATACCTACTAAAAATTTAATTACTACGACTAAATTACATAGGTACCTACTATTTGTTTTATCTCAGTCATTATGTCAGTTAAAAAAGAAGAATCGTAGAAAGTAAAAAAAGAAGAAAGTACTCGTACGTAGTATTTATATTAATTCTGTGTCTATACTTCGTTCTCGTAAACTTTAGCACTAGAGTACGTAGTACTAGGATACTTTAGAACTAACGAACATCGTACTTGCATACTTCGACATTGGATACTTTAGAAGTAACGTAGGTACATAGACATTTAGTACTTAGACATTCCGTAGCGGAGTCAGTTAAAATCACTAGGTAGAATAAGCAACAGGAATGAAGTTATTAGAATACCCTTTGAAGCCTAAGTAATTGTATTGTATTGCTCATTAGGCGTTTTAAGAAGCCGCAGTTCTGATTGATGACGTCATTTAGGTCTATTGTCACGGCGTCACGTAATAACAATTACCCTGGCTTAGAACAATAGGTCTTTACAATTTGCTAATTACGAGATTTGGAGTTTGCGTGAAACTTAGTTATCAAAGGAAAGATTTAAGCATGAAGGCTTATGAACGTTATGATTCGTTAGTTTAAGCTGCTATCTATCATATTCTTTTTGAAGTATGTAAGTTTTCATTTCAAAGCAACCTGTAGAGATGTTTGTTGAGATGGTGGATTATTAACAAAATTAAAAGATAATCTATATAAACCTTATCTCCCACGGGCTTATCTTTACTTTGGGAATACATGGATTTAACAGGTTTGGATCAAACGATAACATGAAGGAAATTACAATATTTAATCTGTCCATTACCATTAAACCACTTATGTAGTGCCAGGAATTCAGGGTGTAATAGTTTGTATCAATCATATCATCATGCTACATACACGAACCTCTAAGCGCGGTTTTTCGTGTTGCTCTTTAGTGGGTGAATGAAAATTGGAAGGTGTGAGTAAGCCTTATATAAGGCTTACTCACACCTTTGAAAATTGGAAGGTGTGAGTAAGCCTTATATAAGGCTTACTCACACCGTCCAATTTTCATTCACCCACTAAAGAGCAACACGAAAAACCGCGCTTAGAGGTCCGTGTTTTCTTTATACTCACCCACCTCTAGACTAGTGGCTCTGTGAGCTGTAGACCTCGCGAACTTACAGAAATTGGAGATCGAAGGAACTTTTCACACCACATGTTTTTCATGATAAATTAAAATCTTGATAACTCCGTCATTTTCAATTTCCAAGAAATGGCTCGATTATCGATTTTCATATGTTTATTGAACCAGGACCCTTAGACGAAGTCAAATTTTAATATCGAAATCGAAGTTCGCAAACGCTAAAATGTATGGGATGACATAAGGTAACGCTAAATCACGTGGTCGATCGCCATCGTCATCGCAAGTTCATAGAGAAAACGATTCGAAACCATAGAGTAACGAACTGTTTTGTCGCTTACTTTTATACATTTGACGTTCGCTTTTGCTTTGATGACGGAAGAAAATTGTTTTTGTCATCTGTCGAAACGATTACGAACTTAGATATCGCTTCGCTACGAATCAAATTAAACTTTGACTAAACCTGCTGCTCCCAAAACTTCATGGGAATCGGTTGAAAAATGCGAGGAAACTCTAGAAGAAACCACATAGATATACAAAGCATTTTTGGCCAAGCTGAATCGGAGACCTAGCTCGCTCAGTCAAAAATAACTTGTCACTTCTGAGAAGTGAATACATTAAGCACTAACCTTCTTCCTATTCCTATCGTAATCCTGGTACCAGTCGCCGCTTTCGGCGTCGTCGTCCCCATACAGATCCTCATCATCATCAGTGTCGTCTTCCAGCACGGTGAGATCCCGAAGCTGGTCTAATGACTCATCCGGCAGGTCCTTGCTGTCCTTGGGACTGTCATCGTCTGTATAGATCTGGAAAGAACAGAATCACTCGTCATTATCATTGTTTACGAAGCGAACTTTTTTCATTGCTTTTTCGGGGTTCCACTTCGAACAAACCGCAAAATTTTTGTTCTCAACTAACAAACATTCACTGTCTTACTACAAAACGATGTCTAAAGTTAAATTTTAGCTAAACACATTACCCGTTCATAAGAAAAAGATACTGACAACTAGAAAATGTCATTAAAGCACGTGTATTTTAATTGTAAGGGTAATGTGTTTAACAAGTATTTAACTTTAGACATCGTTTTGTAGTAAGACAGAGAATGTTTGTTTCTTTCTTTTAAACACACAAATACACAACTCACATCCAAATTTTCGCATTTATATTATTAGTAGGATTGTCTAGGTATCTGTATGTCTGCAGGTATTTCATGATGGTTTATGACCTTTGGCAGTCAATCAAACCGCTTTAGATTATCTATTTTTATATTGCTGCGTTGATAAAATAATTCAGTTAATGTACCTACTACAGCTATGAATTTCTAAATATTTATACTTCAAATTCCATTAAATATAAATTAATGTTTTACTGGCATGGCGCTTGATGTGATGTGGATGTGGTCATCAGCGAAATAAATGGCTACTTTTGCCTCCTGTCAGTACTTATATTAATTCTGTGCTCCTGTGCAATTAACAACCGAGGCCTTGAAATGCGAAACGCAGACGTGTTTATACGGGCTTGTGATCAGCGAGTAACCGTATAATGATCGTTCTTTTTCACTCCCTCATATTAATTAAATACATGAGCAAACGAGCTAGCGATGAGGGTTGTCGGTGAAGAATGGCCAGGTTGAACGCAGGATTACTGTTGCTTCAAAAATAAACGCTTTCGTTGTTCAATTGATCGCAATTCAGACCACTTGTTTTGTTTCTTGCTGTTACGTGCAACTTTACAACATTTTACGACTTTGTACCTAAAATGTATATACCAAATACTCTTGAACGATTTATAGCCAAGTAATCCTCTATTTTGAAATCGCAACGTACAGTCATACAATGTGTTCAGTTTAGATGATTGAAACCAAGATAAATGCTCATAATGCTCGTATATCCGTGTTATTATTGGTTTACAGAGATTTCAAAATGCAATAAAACGACGTTGAGTCTCGGAGGGGATTGCTTAACCTGGCTTATTTGTTGTTAGTAGGTACTTTTTTCACAAACAATGTATAAATAAAGTTGCAAAGTAACAGGTCCTCAAGCAAGAACAAATTCAATTAAAAGGAAATCTTTCAAACCACTTCGAAACTTTCTCAATTAACGCGAAACAGTAAAACCTAAAGTTTCTAGATTATAAGGATTCTACAGAAATAAGGGCAAAGGAAAAGCATATTGCAGGATATTTATAGACGCACATTGACTGTTTAATGTATACAACTGTTAATTTAACTGTTGTGTTTAATGTAAACACATAATAAACGCTAGATAGAACTCCTCGGTGACATTTTGTATTATTTCATTTTTTTTTATAGTGACATTTTGTATATTTCAATTTTTTTTTTATTTCCAAAGTATTTGTTACCGTGGTGGTGAAAATCCTAAAAAAAAATGCGTACAAAGAAAAACACACTGTGTACAGGATTTACGATAATCTAGCTGCGGCCCGGGGCTTCGTTTCTTTGGAAATTTTAGGATAAAACTCAAACTTCACTTTTGACTATATGAACCAACTGCACAGTATCTTGTTACATTTTTTAATAGCAAATCCTCAGAAAGCTATAAAGAAATTGGCAAAGATTTGATCCTCAATTCAATAGCACGTCATATATCACCGACATTTTTTGCTTCAACTCAGACAGAGCCGACTCAAATGTATTTAGATTTATGTCGGCTATCAATTTGTTCTCCAAATTGTATTTGACAGCTGGAGAATACTAAATTAGGTACCGTACCGCGGTACTATTTCGGTACAAGCATTCGCAGTCATAATATTATGTAACGGAACATATGGCTGTGATCTGCGATATCAAATGGGAAATAGACCATAACCATTTGATGGTGAGGCATTAATATTTCAAACTTTTGAAGCACCTTGTCGCTAGTGACCTAAATTTAGATATAAATAAATAAATATATACGGACAAATCACACAGATTAAGCTAGCCCCAAAGACTCGAGACTTGTGTTATGGGATACTAACTCAACGATACTATATTTTATGACAAATACATATATAGATAAACATCCAAGACTCAGGCCAATCTTATAAAGATCATTTTCCATCTTGACCTGCCTGGAGTGGAGATCGAACCCGGGATCTCCGGTGTGGCAGTCTGGCGTAATAACCGTTAGGCCACGGAGGTCGTCAGATATAACCTTGTTAAGCTGTAAAATACCTTCAGCAAGTCTCTGCCTACCTCCACGGGAAAAAGGTGTGATAATATGTATGAATGTATGTTATTTTATTAAAGGAACTCAGTTTTCGTTCCATTCCATGTTGTAATATGTATCTACCTATATTTTTAGATGCTGTACTGTACTTACAACTTAAAACAACAGTTTGTGAAAGAGAAAGACTGGGTCGGTACGATTACTCCCGTGACCTTTTAAAAATTATGCTTAATTTATTGTTCGACTAATTCAAGGAGATTTATGTATTTTTCATTTATATTATGGATATTTATCTAAAAGGAAATATTTCTGAATTTACACTAATTCTCAAATGGAAAGGCTCTTCTGGATTAACTTGGTTCTCGAGTAATGGAAAGTGTAATTTAAGAAGACTAGCTTTGATGACTAATGTTTTCTTGCTTGAAACTTTATTTTACTATATATTACTTTATAGAATAACTTAAAACAGGAAAATGGAAACGAATAAACAACATGTATCGTCTTCAAAAATAGGCTATTCCAATAGGGACTATATGTGTAAAAAAATGTTTGATAATGTAAAAGAATCAAATCAAATTCTTGCAAAGCTTCCAACTCCGCGAGTCGGTCCCATTTATTTGAATATCGAATCCGTGTATTTTGGCAACCGGCATCGACGGAAATCATAATATCAACAGTTTTTATTGATCCTTGTTTTTCTCCAAATGTTAGGTCATTGCTCTCATTTGTATTAAATTTCAACATAATTACAGTTTTAACTATTAGTAGTACTAAATTTAAATATCTATGTTCTAATTATAAACACTTTTTTTGTACTTTTGTATAAATAAAGTTTTAACAAGTAACTAAATAGACATTTCATCTGACTGTTTAAAAATAACGGTTCGGTGTTCGGGAATCATCTCTACACTATTATATGGTCCATTTATTCATAATTGTCCTGTTATGTAAACAATCTTCACAGTACTTTTTTTGGAATTTTGTTGAAAATAAATCAAATATTAGTTTAAACCTAAACATGCTAATGTAAAACATTTATTAACCACGAAAGTAATTTCCTAAAATGTCTATTTTAATTTATATTGTTGTAAAATCACAAAAAGACATGGTAAGATTGTTTACATAATAGGACAATTATGAATAAATGGACAGATAATCGATGCATGCATGTGCTAATTCTGTGCGCTGATCATGCATCTAAATAGAGCGGATATTTCCAGATGAGTGGCAAAATCGAGCAGCTAAGTGAATTGGCTTCCATTTCCTCTATCCCTATTGACCTGTGAACGCGGTACGGTCAGCAAAATTACCTCCAGTCATTTCTGCGATAGGGTTTAAAATGCACTGTTTTATGGCTACTTTCGATGCTAACCGTACGGGCTGCAGGCATAATGATGAGATCAATTTAACCCACTTTAGGGTTCTGGCCACCTGTTGCACCATGTTATCTACAATTTTCAGCTTTCACAATTATGGACTTGTAAATTGGTAGGATGGCAAAAATGTTTGGTATAAACAAATAAAATTACGTTATCTACCTAAAAAATTCTACGTTTGTGGTTTTTTGCCTTTATAAAATAAGATTTGCTTGGATGGAACTTCTTTTTAATGTTGATCATAAATACTTAACTATGATGTTGATACCTACTCCTGAAGACACAAACCAACTTCTAAGAAAATTCTATCAGAACAAAAAAAGTTGGTTTAGATCGTAGGAAAAACAGGAACCTGTACTATGAGGAAAGTACGCGTAAAACAGGGTTGAGATGATTTAAATCATTTGATTTTAATCAGTGATTTAAATCGCGATTAAAATCAAATGATTTTTTTAAATAAAATCCTTGATTTTAATCAGTAAGTTTTTATATTTGTTAAAAAGATACCTTATGGTTGTTGGCGCTTACAACTTGTGTAACTTTGTGCTTATTATAAACTAAATAAAACTATTACTATAAAATTAAAGAACGACTTGAGACTTCAGCGCCAATGACCATAAGGTATATTTTCCCGTGGATTGACACAAAAGAACCTAAACACTTTAGGGAAATCCCCCAACTCAAATTTTGGTGCACATGTGCAGTGCTATTGTTTAAGTTTGTAAAGATCGGGTTATTGTTTTCTCCGAAATGCATTGGCTACTTGATGTATTTGCGATTGATTAGTGAAAGCGTGAATACGAGTGGTCATCTACAAAAAAAATACATACAATACATAGAATCACGTCTTTATCCCTAACGGGGTAGACAAAGCCAAGAGTCGTGAGACTCGAAGGCCACGCTTAGCTGAATAGTGGGCTCTCTTAATAGAAAAAAAATGTCTGGAAAGAAAAAAGGTGCTGCTGTATGGGTTTATTTTTAAAAATCGTCTGTTTGTGGGAAGTATACTAAATCTGTGTGTAAACGGTATGATATGGAGTTAATGAGATTAGTTGCAAGAAAAAAATACATATGCGAAAGTTGATTCCTTCAACGGAATATTATGTGACGAGCAAGTTATAAAGAAAACAGTTCCCACTGATTGTAGGTTAGCAATGCACAAATGCACAGCACAATATAAAAAATGCATTACTCATAAAGAATTAGAGATATGTAAAAAAATCTGATTTAAATCAAAAAAATCTGATTTTAATCAAATTAATCCGACTTTTTTGATTTTTTTTTAAAAGTCATGATTTTTATCAACCCTGGCGTAAAAGGATAACGTTGGATGAATATAGTGGAGCCGAGACCTATGTATTAAGTAGGTACTAAAGTTCACACGCAAAAAAAAGGAGTTACAAAGTCCAAGCAATTAGAGCTCAATAGTGAAAGTCAATGTGTTAAGTACATTTAAGAATGTCAATCGTCCTGACAATTACATAAAAGAATTCGTGTGAGCCGTCCCATCGGCTCCAATTTATCGATTGTTCAGCACCGTTTGAATGCATTCGCTGACCTTTGTCTTTAGCGCCACCCACACTCATTGTATGTTCGGGTGTTTGGAACAAAAAACGTTAAAAATAAGAAGAAAATTCCGACTTTAACTTCTTCCGACTTTGACATTTTCCGACTTTGACATTTTACGACTTTGATATTTTCCGACCTCGACAACTAACGATATATCGATTTTCTCGAATGTTTTAAACCTACTAAAATGCAAAAGTTTGGATGTGAATTTGCGATTGTGAGGATGCTTGTTACTCAATCACGCAAAATCTACACGACGGATTTCAATGAAATTTGGTACATGGGTAGGAAAATACCGAGAATAGCACATAGGTTACTTGTTATCCCGAAATTCTTACGGAAGCTAAACCCCGGGCGCGACTAGTATCTTCATAATTTCTAGACTTGTTCCTGCGTGATCTAAAAAAAAGTGACGCGTTTCATTGCAATTATTTTTCTTGATTGCTTTGTAATATAATAAGTTCCTATATTCTTCTTGCACTGTCGATTATTTATTAATATTTATATTATTAAATATTATTATGAACAATATTTAATTGATAAACAATAAAATGAATTGTATTTATTTGCTTTAGGTAGTACCTAGTAATACATATGCCCAAATGCATAATAATTATTGGAATATCATATTTATGTAGTACTTAACGTTAATTTAATTCCCGGTATTGTATTGTTGTGTGGATAATTTTGATAAAAGCTTGACTCATACAAATAAATTAGTCATCGACTATTGATGAAATAAGCATTTTGTGTATTTATTTAGCAAATAATTCCGATTTGCGGTTTGGATTTTTAACAAACATCTGTTTTTAATTATTGTACGAGTCCGTTACATTACCTACTCTCTACTATTTGTTCTATGTATTTTATGTTGTTAGATGTTATTATATGTAGATACCTACTTAATAATAAAATGAAATGTATTATGGTTATGAGCTCGTCATATTTAAATAGGTATGGTTTTTTTAATGCTACCACTTCATTATTTTAATTCAGAGAATGGTTATTACTACAATCGCGAATATTTTCTTTCAACTATATATTTTATTTTATACTAGCTGTCGCCCGCGGCTTCGCCCGCGTGAGTTTCGCTTAGATGAAAAATCTCTCTTGGAGCTTTTCATCAGATGTTCCAGATCTTCAATTTTTATACGTCAGCAGAAAATGCTCATCAGGTTGAACTATTTTTACTAAGGCGCCATTTCCATATATGTTATAGTGTAGCTGGTCTCTTGGAGCTTTTCATCAGATGTTCCAGATCTTCAATTTTTATACGTCGGCAGAAAATGCTCATCAGGTTGAACGATTTTTGTTAAGGCACCATTTCCATATTACTTATAGTTTAGCTGTTCCGTTATGGTTCTTCATCAGGTGTTCCAGTTTTCAAAATGAATTATAGCCTATATGTTGCCCAGGCTTAATAGCTATACAACAAAAAAGTTTCATTCAAATCCGTCCAGTAGTTTTTGCGTGAAACGCGTACATACATACAGACAGACAGACAGACAGACAGACAGACAGACAGACAGACAGACAGACAGACAGACAAGAAATTCCAAAAATTTTTTTTTGCTTTCTATTGTTCTTTTTAGGTGTCCCTCTATCCATTTTAGTCAAAAATACTAAATGTACAGACAAAATATTTTTACTGTTTTATTATATGTATAGATTTAATACAATAACTAGCTTATTCCCGCTGGTTCGTCCGTGTGAATGTCGAACTTGGTCGAATTTCATCTCGGGGGAAATTTCCGAAATTCATTACTTAGATACGCTTTATCTGCAAATTTTCAGTATGCGGTTTGGCACTGCGTAGAGACATACATGTGTCAGTCAGTCAGCCTTCAGATTTTTGTGGTAATGTCCTTTTTTATAGAAGATTAGCCGCGCTTATAGAGCTAGATTTTTTTTTAAATTTTACTTAGAGACACAGAAGCTGAGGAAGCGGGATCCGGGATGTCAGATATGTTTTTTGCCTTTGTTGTTGAAGGACAGGTAATATCTTCTGTGAAGCTCATTTTTTGTCAAGTTTGACATTTTTGGTGTTTTGGTTCCATTTCCATGGAATTTGTAAGTAATCTTTAAAAATAATAGAATTTGGAGCACACTATTATGAACGATTTTGGGCTTCATTTGACAATCAAGTTTATATGTCTAATAAAGAATGTTTTTTATTATATGCCTATGGCTGCGCCTCGGGGCGCCGCTCTCATGAGACTTTCGAGATAAAAATAACGTTAAGTGTTATTCCAGGTTCAGATCCAGTAGTTTTTTAGTAAATTAGGAACAAACATCCATTTCAATTTCTCCGAAATATTTCATCATTTATGAGCGTCTTTTCACGCGGCTGGTCACGTATAAAGCCCTTATGAGTATATTCGTTAAGCCCCAGTTTAATTCCACATCAAAGCTCTTTTCAGCTAACTTGAAAGCCGTAACTTACAGAGGCTCAAACTAGTCACGCAATACTTCATACAATTACTAACATTTTCTATGATGGCTAAAAGTAGGGCGTGACGTAAAATGAACGCATAAATTATTCGGTCAAATTCAAGGATTCCTAAAGTAAATAGCAAAGTTAATTGAGAAGGTAAGACGTAGTGTATTATTCAGAAGAAATTTCTACGTAATATGAGTTATCAATATCAATCAATCAATCAATCAATAGGTAGTACCTATATTAAAACTGTAACTGGTCTGTGTCTGTACTTAAGAGATTTTTAAGAAAAAAAATGTGGGTTTTCTTAGGGCCAATAGAAGCCAAAATGTTTTTTTTTTAAATTTTTGTCTGTCTGTCTGTGTGTTTGTACGCGCATCATGAATAAACTACTGGACGAAATTTGATGCGGTTTTCACTGTTGTATTGTTGAAGGTCTAACTTAAAATCTGGCGTAGGTTTCATCTTGATACGCCGCTTAGAACCTATAGTAAATTACGCGCGGACGAAGTCGCGGGCACAGGCACAAGCTAGTTATAACATTAAAGTTTGGATATGTGTGAGGAAATGTGTATGTCTTATATGTATATATTATGTTCTTACTACTAGTAGGTAGCTATACCTAATAATATTTTTATTTATATTATCTTGAACTTAGCACATCGTCACAACATCCGGCTTTCCGACTACATGACCTATGTACTATAGGAAATGTATGTTTGTATAATGTTTGAATTGAATTGCTTATAATATGGCTGAGCGTCTGCCTACGTTTGGCAACATTTTAAAAAAATCTGCTCGTTTTAATTTATGCCAACACAGCTGGCCAAACAAAACAGTCACCGTGCAAAATTAGCACTGTATGCTATAGGAGTATATGTACAGTTAAGGTTATCTACGCGTAAAACTGTAGCTAAAAATTATATGTGTTGTATATGTGTTAAATTTAAACGAAGGATCTTTAGGCATCATCGAGTTAATGGGAATTGTAGAATCAAATATTTTATAAGTAAGTCAGGTAGGTATACTTTTTCATATTCTTGTTATACATATTTTTCTATTTGGGCTTCGTAACCGTGAGAAATTTGGGATAAAAAGTACCATATGTAGTACCAGTGTACCAGTCCCATAGATTTGTCAAGTAGATATTACGTAATGGAGTAACAGCCACCCATCCTCACACACTTGCATTTACAATATTGGATTCGTGGACGCCAATCCATATTCCAACTAAGTATATATTCCAGTTATTAGTGGAATATATATTTGGATTGGAATTCCACGCCAGGCCGGATTACGATCACGTGCCACGAATCGCAATCGCAAATTGCGTTAGCCCAGTTTTACGCCTGAAATAACCGAAGTGCATTGAAAGCTTCAGGAACGCATATTTAGTATTCACTCCACGAGGCTTCAGCGTGACTTCTACTGCCATTCCCAGAGACGCCGGGTTGACGTCACTATTGTATATGTCTACTCACTTCTTTTTTTTGAGGATCTTCAACTTTCAAAAATATTACAAAAACTACTGCCCACACCACCTATCTACAGCTCAATTTTTTATTTTTTTTTATTACCTTTTTATTATTTTCATAAGTATATTTTTTATTTTTATTTTTTACATTGTTGGTTACAGCTGAAAACCAGCGTTGTGGCTTATGCTGCAACATAAAGCTGAGCTGTAACCTTTTCGGCAGTGTTCTAATCGTAACCTTAATTTTATAGATTAAGAATAGTATAAGAATAATTGTATGTGTTTTTTTTTCTTTGTGCCGAATAAAGAATTTTCTTTCTTTCTTTCTTTCTATTATATTTTATTATTATTTATCGTCAGCCGAGGTGGCTGCCCCTGGGTTTATTGGTTTATCCTAATCCTTCCTAACTTATATTGTAAATGTAAAAGTGAGTTTATTTGGGTTTGTTACCTCTTCACGATTTATCTACTGAACCAATCTTCGTGAAATTTCACATACACGTAGTTAGAAGTACTGAGAAGGACATGGTGTACCTTTCATCCCGTGAAAAAGCAACATTCCCGCGGGAAATTCACGCGGGCGAAGCCCGGGGGAAAAAGCTAGTCTCGTACAATAGTAGGATCGACAATCAGTACATTAGTACCGAGTAAGTTTAGTTGGCAGAGATAAATGGTCATGACTTTGAGCGTTATAATGATCTATGTCGATAACCGGTGACCTCAATGAAAGTGTCATTATAATATTGATTTGAGCTTCATCTCCGAGTCTCAACGATACCTATAGGATAACTGATAACCTTGAGCAGGGAGTACAGACTTACACAAGGCCCATCTATAAACCATTAATTATTTAGACGATTATACCTATTGACTTTTGATCCCGGGAATAAAATATGCAATTGGACTTTTAAATTGTCAATTTTAATTTTTTATATATTTAAAAGACTAAGCAATAAAAAAAGATGGTAATGCAAAAATACTTATAAGAAAAAGTGTCATAACTTTTTTTTATAAGTATTTGTAATGGAATTTGTATTCGAAAGAGTAGCGCGAGGAAAATGGCAAATGGCCAGCGCAACGACCCAATTTTCATTCCTGTTAGTGTCATATTATTTAGAAGACTATACCTAATTGTATAAAATAACAAAATTTGTACTCATAAGAACGTATCATAATTTTGTACTTGAGAAAAAACGCGCGGAAAATGGCAAATTGCACAATGGCGCGATTTTCACGTGGCGAAAAACGATGTTGTTATTACTTCAAACTTGAGCAAAACAACACAATGACGACACATTTTGGATGCCAGACTTTTGTCTCATAAACTCTTTAGTATTATTACATTTTATACCTAGATATTATGAATCATAAAGACGAAAATCCATAAAATCTAGCATTAATAAATGTGCCAGTAAACGCACGGTGCTAATGGGGAAACCTAATACGGTTTTCAAAGGGTCACGTGGGAACAATGGTTGTTTACCGGAGCCCGACCTCATGGACTATAAGGTTTCGAGTGGTTACACGAGCTTGAGGGAAAACATGCAATTTTTTACACGACTGACCAAAAAAGGAGTGTTATGTTTTCAGGATTCATGTATACATACAAGTTCGTAAGTTTCCTTAGTTAGTAAGTTTTATTCCACCATAAATCCTGAACGGCTTAACAGATTTTGATGTGAAAGGAATTTTTAGATTCCTTGCATTCGTCCGAGTAACATGGAATTAGGCTATGTGAGTTGTCAGTCGTGCTTGTTTAAAATCTCTGTTTTATTAGGCTTTTGTTTTGCATGTCAGCCTTATCGTATCCTAACCTATATTAGCACGCGGAGACAGTTAACTGTTGCGCAGCCGATGCCAGATAAGATGGATGCGTAGGCAAATATATTTAAACCTACAAAACATCCAATGCTCATAGTCTATAGAGGCTCGGTGCTTCGCTTTCGTAAGAATTCCGGGACAGTAAATACCTTGTTGATTATCAATTTCTAAGGGGCCACATTGGGCAATTATGCAATCTGGTCTGGTTGGCCTGTAGAATGCAATCTTTGTTTTACATCAAAGAGGCTTCCTTGATATATTTAAGAGTATCCTATGTGCTATTGCAGGTTTTACTCTACCTTCTGGTAAATCAACATTCATCGAAATCCGTCCAGCCGAACTAGAATCAATAAGTAGTGAGTACTAGCAAATTATTACAATATCTGTGACTATCAATTTTTTTTCTCCTCATCGGCATACTATGTTGCTTGTTTGTAGTTTAGTACGAGTCATAAAACATTATCATCAGAAAACACCCACGCTTTAGAGTGGGTGGCAGTATTCTTGAAATCAAAGCTGAAACAGTGTTTTACAACTACTTATACTACTTGTTGTTTGTAATATATTGGGTAAAACTAAACGCGGGCGTTTCGCATTGCTGCCGCCAGAGGGCGTTCGGGGTTTTCACATTGCTAGCGCGAATGGCTCGCGGACGGTCGCAATTGTCCTATGCGATATCGGTTTGATTTTTAATACGCGAGAGGTTCCGCGTTCTTTGATTGCTAATTAGCTTGAGTTGTGTTTGTGAATTTCCTGTTTGTTAAATAACTATTGAACTTTGTGTTTGTGTACCCGTCATGGTGACTTTTTCTTGTGAGAGGTGAAACGCGGCTGGCTGTTCACATCTGGCTGTTCCCGAGTGAAACTACGGGAAGAAATCTATTTAGTTGTTATGGGGAATTGAGATCTCAAGGGTTAGGTAGGGTAATTAGGAATTCCCCCTTCCCGAAGACACTCAAGTTTGGATCCGAAGAGAAAGAAGATTTAGTTTGGTAAGTGTTCAATTCTAGTTAATTTATAGGTTAGGTTATCATATAGGGCCCTGTAGCTCCCTTCATAAGCTACGGTGGTAGCAGACTGCGTATAGCTTAAGTTAGATTCTAGTCGGACAAGCGTGGTGTCGCGTGGAGATTTTTTCCCGGTACTTAATTTTACCGGTAGATTTTTTCCCGGTAAAGTTCCGGTACAGAATTCTTCCCGCCGCTTCGTTTGTCCGGATTCGCTCTGCGCACATTTTCTGGCAGCAGAGCGTAGTTGCTCTGCACATTTTCTGGTAGCAGAGCGTAGTTTATCTACCCTCTATTTGTTCGTTTGTAAAAAATAATTAATTGTTTGTAAAAATTATTAGATTTTTCTTAGTTTGTTTGTATAAGAATATTTGTAACCTTTTTTTGTATTTGTTTGCGGTTTGTACCGTGCGTTCCGGGTTTGTGCCATTCTCATACCTACCGCGGTTCTTCGTGTAGTTGCTTGATTTTGTTGTTTTTTACTTACCTTTTGTTATTTTTTGTTTGTGACTTGACGCGATGGCGAAGGCCTCCAATGCTAGGGCGACACTCGCCAACGAATTGAGATGGTTTGTGACGGCCGGAGGACTCCTGTCCCGGAAGGACAGGGAGGGCGCCATACTGCTAAGAGCGGATCACCTCCACTCACGATTGATTAGCGCGGAAGCGGCCATGGCGGCGCTTACCGAAGCCGATCTTACCCCGGAGGCCTACGCAGGTCACATGGCGGACATGGACCAGATCCTGAGTCTGCACGATGATATCGCGGAGGCGGTGACCGCAATAAGGGCGAGACAGGCTGGCGGACCAGCCCCTCGCACACCTGTTAGACAGGAAGGACCAGCGGTTACTGGTCGGCTCCCCACCCTTCAGCTGTCCCACTTTGGGGGTAGGATGGAGGAGTGGGTGGCATATAAAAATATGTTTGAGTCCCTGGTCGTAGCACGACAGGATTTGTCGAAGGCCCAGAAGATGGCCTACCTCCTCTCCACTCTTGAGGATGAAGCGCGGTCGCTCATCCAGCACCTCCGGGTGGAGGACGACCAGTACGATACGGCTTGGGAGTTATTGAACTCCCGCTACCAAAACTTACGTTTGTTAGCGGATGCGCACGCCGCACAGTTGATGGCCCTGCCCAAGGTGGCCAACAGGGCACAGTTGCGCCTGCAGTTGCTCACGCCCGTTACAGTGGCCTGTAACGCGCTCCGCACACTGGGGCTGCCGGTGGACCAATGGTCCTTTTTGCTGGTGCACATTGTATTGGGCAAATTACCCAATGACATCCGCTCGCGATTTGAGCGCGAGAATGCGGAACAGGATAGCACCACCCTACCAACATTCACTGACTTGGTGAAGTTTTTGGAATTTGAGGCACGGGCTGCTGAGAATACCATGACGGACTCAGCGCCATCCAGAGCGCCTGAACGTAGGCCCTTGGAACCCTCATGGCGAGGGAAGCCCCAACAGGGACGGCAACCGCCACCGCGTGGAGCTGGTGTGCGGGTTGCACACACGGCAGCAGTCGCGGGGGACGCGGACTGCCTGCAATGTGGCCGGATGGGCCACAGCCTGCTGCAATGCAGGGACTGGCAGAGACTGCCAGTACAAGATCGGCGCCGCATGGCAAGGCGGCATGAACTTTGCTTTTACTGTTTGGGCAGTCACTATGCACGTGACTGTCCCAGAGCCATACCATGCAGTGCATGCCGTGGGCGGCACCACGCGATGCTTTGCATGAACCGCAACGGGGATGGCACCCGGATGTTGAGGCAGGGGTCCCCTATGGGCGGGGGCGCTCCTGCGCGAAGCCGTCCACCACCGGACGGAGGACGCGGCTTCGCTCGTCGCACCCCCCCTCGGGAGGGGGGTCGCGTACCTGCGCGGGTCTTGGCGGACCGGGACCACGCGCCCCAAGGTCATGGCCAGTATGTCGCTGGCCAGGCCCCGGATAGGGCCCCCATGGGCGGGGGCCCTAGATCGGACGGGAGAGTGGGGACACCCCCCTCCACGCGGGTTACCAATGCCCAACACATGCAGCCGCAGCGGTTTTCTCCGCCGCTGCACGAGTACCCACGGCTGGAGTACCACCCGCCGTACCATAGGTATGGCCGGGCCGCGGGTTATGCCCCCCCTCAGATGGGGATGTGCACTCGCCCGACATATTATCCGGGTCAGTGGCGCCCCCCTGGGTTGGAGAGAGTGGGGAGCCCGTAACTAGCTTGCTCCCTTGCTGGGACAGAGCCGCGGACGGTTCTGCTCCCTACCGCGGTGGTCCGCGTATGGGGTCGTGGGGGAGAAGCCATTAATTTGAGAGCTCTGTTGGACTCAGGGGCTCAAAGCAGTTTGGTTACCACTCGAGTGGCACGCCAGTTAGGTTTAGTCGTGGAAGACTCGCCTGTGCCACTTCTTGGAGTTGGTGGCATACAAGTGAAGTGTCTGACGGGCCAGACACTTGTCACCTTTTCTTCGCTGAAGTCCTCCACAATGAGGATCACGACTTCGGCTATGGTAATGGATACCATTGCGGGTTGGCACCCCTCGACAGACATACCGCCGGGTGTGTTGTCTTTGGTTTCGGGTCTGGATTTGGCCGACCCCTTTGTCTTTCATCCCGGCCCAGTGGACTTGCTCCTGGGCTCGGACGTATTGGGTTGGATTTTGTTGGGTACACAGAAGGCTCTGGGTTCGTCTTCACTGATGGCAGTGTCTACGATTTTTGGTTTTGCCCTGATGGGCCCTGTGTTTGATAATGGCACCGCGGAGGAGCCACCGGTTGTCGCATCTGCGTCCTTGGCCAAGACCATGCAAAGGTTTTGGGAGGTGGAGGAGCCACCTATGAGTTCCAGGATGGATCCGGAACACGCTGAGTGCGAAGCCCTTTTTCGATCAACCACGGAGAGGTTGCCCTCCGGTCGGTTTGTAACTAGGTTACCTTTTGTTGCCTCTCGTCCTAGCCTAGGGCAAAGTAGGGCGCTTGCGGAGAAACGACTGCTGTCCATGGAGCGACGTATGCAGCGTGACCACGTACTTCGCGATAAATATATTGAATTTATGCGCGAGTACGAGGATTTGGGTCACATGTCTCCGGCTCGAGTTGATTGGAGCTCAACTGAGCATTATTTTTTGCCCCACCACGCGGTGGTGAAGGCCTCAACGGGCAAGTTGCGGACTGTCTTTGATGGGTCCGCACCCACTTCGAACGGAGTTTCGTTGAATCTATGTTTGCATTCAGGTCCCAAATTGCATAGGGACATAATTGACATCATCTTGAACTTTAGAAGACATCAAGTGGTTTTTGGCGCGGACATCCGGATGATGTTCCGCCAGACAGTCATACATCCTGAGGACAGGCGATTCCAGTTGATACTCTGGCGTGAGCGCCCTGAGGATCCTGTGACGGTGTATGAACTCAACACAAACACGTATGGTTTGAAATCTAGTCCCTATATCGCCATCAGATCATTGCTTGAATTGGCAGAGCGGGAACGGATCCGCTTTCCCCGTGGGGCTTCCGTGCTGTCACGTGACTTGTATGTTGATGACGTGTGCACCGGAGCCCAAAGTATTGAGGAGGCCCTCCTACTGCGGGATGAATTGATTGAAATATTGAAGACAGGTGGCTACGAGCTACGTAAGTGGTTGTCTAATGAGCCTAAAGTTCTAGAAGGGATCCCGGAGGATCACCAACAGAACCCTCACCTGTTTGAGGATGTGGATGATCCCAACAGGATAGCGGTGCTGGGCATGCAGTACCAGCCGCTAACCGATATTTTCACATTCCAAGTGGACTTGGAAGTACCAAAAGTCTGGACTAAGAGAACGGTGTTGTCCGTAATAGCTCGTATGTTTGATCCAAGCGGTTGGATCAGTCCAGTGATATTCTCTGCAAAGTGTCTTCTTCAGAGACTTTGGACTTTGGGCGTCTCGTGGGACGAGCCGCTGTTTGGCTCTCCATTGGATGATTGGCTCGAGTTGTTTTCATCGATTAAGGAAGTCAATCGGATTGCCTTGCCTCGTCGAATATTGCCCCCGGGAAATATCGAGCCAGCCTGCATGGCTTTTGTGACGCGTCGGAGCGAGGCTACGCCGCGTCAGTCTATATGCGGACAGTTGACGCCGATGGCCGGGTCAATGTCTCGCTTTTGTTAGGGAAGAGCAAGGTCGCCCCCATCAGGACTAGGCTGACTATTCCCAAGCTTGAGTTGAGTGGAGCTCACCTTCTCTCTAAATTGTTGCATCACGTTGCATGTGAGCTGGCGGCCACGGTCGAGATACGGGACATCTTCGCCTGGTCGGATAGCCAGGTCGCGCTTGCATGGTTGCGCGCGGCCCCACATACCTTGGAGGTTTTTGTGGGAAATCGGGTTTCCCAAATCCAGAATATCGGAATTGATATAACATGGAGACATGTGCCGGGAGAGCTTAACCCAGCGGACTGTGCCTCCCGAGGTTGTACGGCACCAGAATTGGTGTCACACCCGCTCTGGTGGGGTCCAGAGTGGCTGATGGGATCAGAAACTTCTTGGCCTGTCTGTCAGACAGATGTTACTTCTTTGAGTTTGACTGGGCTCCGTGTACATGCTGTAGTCGCTGAGACGACGTCGGAGCCGGATTGGCTACTTGCTCGGTATAGCAGCTTGGATAAGCTTCTGGGTGTCACCAGTTGGATTAAGCGTTTCATACATAATTGTAGAAACCCACAGGCAAAGCGGTTGGAGCCGATTGCAGGTGCAGAAGAGCGCCGGAGCGCATTGTTGCATTGGGTCCGTGTCGTGCAGACCGGACGGTTTGAGTCAGAGCTTCGTATTTTGCGCGACGGACGCGCTAAGTTGAAGGGCGCGGTCGCTCGTTTGAACCCGTACATCGACTCGGATGGGCTTCTTCGGGTTGGAGGCAGGCTCCGGAAGGCGGATCTTCCATATGAGACTCGCCATCCTCTGTTGTTGCCCAAGGGCGGACCCTTGGTGCAGCTTTTGGTGTCTGATCGACACATTCGTAACGCCCATGCTGGGTGCAATGCTTTGTTGGCTATTTTGCAACGCGAATTTTGGATATTGTCTGCCCGAAGAGCAATCCGTAGTGTTCTGTTTCGATGTATTGCATGTTATAGGTTGAAGGCATCCACGATGCAACCACAGATGGGTGATTTGCCCGTTGATCGAATTCGACCTTCGAGGCCGTTTGACGGCGTTGGAACCGATTTTGCCGGTCCCTTTTCGATCAAGGCTTCTCCCTTTCGTAATGCCCGTATTGTGAAGGGCTATTTGTGTGTATTTGTTTGTTTGGCCACCAAGGCTGTCCATTTTGGAGGTGGTATCGGCTCTGACTACGGAGGCCTTCGTCGCCGCGTTGGATCGCTTTGTTTCGCGTCGAGGTCTACCTTCCCTTATTAGGTCTGACAATGGCACAAACTATAAAGGAACTGTAAATTATCTTAAGGATGTTTCTGTGTTTATTGATAAAAATTGTACTAGTTTAAGTCAAATTGCTGCCCAAAGGGGAATAACCTGGAAGTTTAGTCCCCCAAGTTGCCCCCATTGGGGAGGGATTTTTGAAGCGGCTGTGAAATCCGCAAAGACCCACCTCCGCCGCATTATCGGAGAAACGGCTCTAACTTTTGAAGAGCTGGCCACAGTGTTTTGTAAAGTTGAGGCGGTCCTCAACTCTCGTCCTCTCTGTCCGCTATCTCCAGATCCAAATGACTTGGAAGCTCTCACCCCTGGTCATTTTTTGGTGGGAGGAGCCTTTGAATGCCCTGCCCGAATACCCGTGGAAGGATGAACGCGTATATCGGTTGTCGCGTTTTCAAATGTTGCAGCAAATGAGCCAGGACTTTTGGCGTCGCTGGTCGCTTGAATATTTGCATTTGCTGCAGCAAAGAGTGAAGTGGACAGACAGGACTGAGCCTCCCAGGGAGGGTGATTTAGTATTGTTAAAAGAGGCAAATTTGCCCTCATTGCTTTGGCGACGAGCTCGCATATTACGTTTGATTCTTGGCGGAGATGGCACTCCGCGTGTGGCTGAGGGGTTGGTCGACGGTTCGATTTTAAGGAGAGGTGTGACCTCTCTCGCCCGCCTTCCCGTAGAGTAAGCTAGCGGTCTGCTTCTCAGACCGGGACGGGGGGATGTTTGTAATATATTGGGTAAAACTAAACGCGGGCGTTTCGCATTGCTGCCGCCAGAGGGCGTTCGGGGTTTTCACATTGCTAGCGCGAATGGCTCGCGGACGGTCGCCATTGCATTGCCCTATGCGATATCGGTTTGATTTTTAATACGCGAGAGGTTCCGCGTTCTTTGATTGCTAATTAGCTTGAGTTGTGTTTGTGAATTTCCTGTTTGTTAAATAACTATTGAACTT